>JASTWF010000125.1:636804-728691 GCA_030390025.1 Squalus acanthias | reverse complement strand
GGTGTAGAGGATACCATGTTTAAATTAACAATTAACTGTGCATTTATTACCTGGGGTAGAAGATACCATGTGTAAATTAACAATTAACTGTTACTTTCTTCCCCGCTATGGAGGACACTATCTGGAAATCATCAATTTAACGTGACATTAATTCCTGTTGTAGAGGATACCATGTATATATTAACAATTAACTGTAACTTTATTCCCCGGTGTAGAGGATAGCGTGTGTAAAGTAACAATTAACTGTAACGTTTTTCCCTGGTGTCGAGGATACCATTTGTAAATTAACAATTAACTGTAACTTTATTCCCCGGTGTCCAGGATACCATGTGTAAATTAACAATTAACTGTAAATTTATTCCCTAGACGGGATGATACCATGTGTAAATTAACAATTAACTGCAACTTAAATACCTGGTTTAGAGGATACCATGTGTAAATTAACAATTAACTGTAACTTTATTCCCCGGTGTAGAGGAAACCATGTGTAAATTTACAAATATCTGTAACTTTATTCCCCGGTGTATCAGGAAACCAGGTGTAAATTAACAATTAACTGAACGTGTATTCCCTGGTGTGGAGGATACCGTGTGTAAATTAAAAATTAACTGCAACTTTATTCCCTGGTGTGGAGGATACCAGGTGTAAATTAACAATTAACTGTAACTTTATTCCCTTGTGTGGAGGATACCATGTGTAAATTAACAATTAACTGTAACTTTATTCCCCGGTGTAGAGGAAACCAGGTGTAAATCAACAATTAACTGTAACTTTATTCCCCGGTGTAGAGGATCCCATTTAGAAATTAACAATTAACTGTAACTTTTTTCCCGGTGTGGAGGATACCATGTGTAAAATACAAATAACTGTAACTTTATTCACTGCTGTGGAGGATACCATGTGTAAATCAACAATTAACTGTATCTATATTCCCCGGTGTGGTGGATACCGTGTGTAAATTAAGAATTAACTTTAACTTTATTCCCTGGTGTGGAGGATACCATGCGCAAATTAACAATTAACTGTAACTTTATACCCCGGTGTAGAGGGTACCATGTGCAAATTAACAATGATCTGTAACTTTATACCCCGGTGTAGAGGGTACCATGTGTAAATTAACAATTAATCGTAAATTTATAGCCTGATGTAGAGGGTACCATGTGCAAATTAACAATGATCTGTAACTTTATACCCCGGTGTAGAGGCTACAATTTGTAAATTAACAATTAACTGTAACTTTATTCCCTGGTGTAATGTATACAATTTGTGAATTGACAATGTACTGTAAAGTTATTCCATGGTGTAGAGGATACAATGCGTAAATTAACAATTAATTGTAACATTAATCCCCGGTGTAGAGGATACCATGTGTACATTAACAATTATCTGTAACTTTTATCCCTGGTGTAGAGGATACAATGTGTAAATTAACAATTAACTGCAACTTTATTACAAAATGTACAGTTATTCTCCGGTGCAGAGGACACCATGTATAAATTGAGAAATAACAGTAACTTTATTCCCTGGTATAGAGTATACCATATGTAAATTTACATTTAACTGTAATTTTATTCCTCAGTGCAGAGTATACCATGTGTAAATTAACAATAAACTGTAACTTTCTTCCCCGGTGCAGAGGATACCATGTTTAAATTATCAATTAACTGTAACTATATTCCCCGGTGTAGAGGACACCTTCTGGAAGTTATCAATTTAATGTAACATTATTTCCTGTTGTTGAGGATACCATGTATATATTAGCAATTAATTGTAACTTTATTCCCCGGTGTAGAGGATACCATTTATGAATTAACAATGTACTGTAACTTTATTCCATGGTGTACATGATACCATGTGTAAAGTAACAATTAACTGTAACTTTATTCCCCGGTGTAGAGGATAAAATTTGTAAATTAACATTTAACTGTAACTTTCTTCCCTGGTGCAGAGGATACTTTCTGTAAATTATGAATTAACTGAAATCATATTTCTTGGTGTCGAGCACACCATGTGTAAATTAACAAATAATTGTTACATTATTCCATGGTGTAGAGGATACCATGTTTAAATTAACAATTAACAGTAACTTTATTCCCCGGTGTAGAGGATACCATGTGTAAATTAACAATTAACTGTAAATTTATTCTCCGGTGCAGAGGATACCATATGTAAATTAACAATTAAATGTAACTTTATTCCCTGGTGTGGAGAATACCATGTGTAAATTAACAATTAAATGTAATTTATTCCCCGGTGTAGAGGATAATTAAAAATACACTGTAACTTTATTCCCTGGTGTGCGGGATACCAGGTGTAAATTAACAATTAACTGTAACTTTATTCCCCGGTGCAGAGGATACCATGTGTAATTTTACATTTAACTGTAACTTTATTCCCTAGTGTACAAGATACCATGTGTAAATTAACAATTAACTGTAACGGTATTCCTTGGTGTAGAGTATACCACGTGTAAATTAACAATTAACTGTAACTTTATTCCCTGATTTACAGGATACAATGTATATATTGCCCATTAACTGTAACTGTATTACCAGGTGTGGAGGATACCATGTGTAAAATCACAATTAATTGTAACTTTATTCACTAGTGTAAAGGATATCATGTGTATATTAACAATTAACTGTAACTTCTTCCATGGTGTAGCTGATTACATGTGCAATTAACAACTAATTGTAAATTTATTCCCCGGTGCAGAGGATACCATGTGTAAATTGAAAAATAATTGTAAAATTATTATCAGGTGTGGAGGATACCATATTTTAATTATCAATTAACTGTAACCTTATTCCCTTGTGTAGAGTATACTATGTTTAAATTAACAATTAACTTTAACTTTATTTCCTGTTGTAGAGTATACCATGTGTAAATTAACATTTAACTGTAACTGAATACCGCGGTGTAGATTATACCATGTGTAAATTAACTATTAACCATAACTTTATTCCCTGATGTACAGGATACAATGTATACATTGCCCATTAACTTTAACTTTATTCACTGGTTTAAAGGATACCATGTGTAAATTAACTGTGTCCCCTCCCCACACACCAAGCACTTGCTCTTCACGGAGCCCTTATCCGCCTCTTCTCTAAAGCATGATGTTCTTTCTGGGGATGAGCACATATTTGAAGGTAAAATTTAGACTTTTACCAGAGAGTCGCAATTCTCTGTTTCTTCCTTTACTTTCCCAGCTTTCTTCATTCCGTTGAGCCTTTTCTTTTCGACAGCTCCTGTCCGATCTAAGAGGGGTAATCGTCACTGTCGTGGACATCCTCTGCCTCCCAGTGTTTAGATTTTCGCTTCCGAGAAACTGGTAAGAAAGCAAATTGTGCGGCTATTACTCTTACTTTTGGAGAACACAGAAAATTAAAGAAATTTCTACTAATGTCGAAAGTACCTCCCTCTTAATCGCTATTACTGAAGATTGTGTGCGTTTATGTGTATTGCTGCAGTAATTACAAATCTCTCCATGGCCACGCCCCTCCCTATCTCTGCAATCTCCCCCAGCCTCACATCTCTCCTCGATCTCTGCTCTCCTCTAATTCTGGCCTCTTGAGCATCCCCGAATTTAATCGCTCCACCATTGTTTGCCGTGCCTTCAGCTGCCAAGGCCCTAAGCTCTGGAATTATCTCCCTGAACCTCAACGCCTCTCATTCCTCCGTTAAGACGCTCCTTAAAACCCACCTCTTCAAGCAAGCTTTTGGTCATTGACCAATATGTACCTACACCTTAAGTGGCTCGGTGTCAAGTTTTGTTCAAAAACGCTCTTGTGAAGCACCTTTGGACGTTTTACTACGTTGAAAGCGCGATATAAATACAAGTTGTTTTTGTTGCAGTGTGAGCAGCGACCGCTCCCAAAGCGGGTAAAAAGCAGAGGTCACTCTATATTACCCTGACAGTGTACCTCCACTTTATACCCAGTGTCAGCATCGAGCACACCCAGGGAAGGTACAATCCATAGCTCCCTCTACATTACCCTGACTTTGTACCCCCACTTTATACCCAGTGTCAGCATCGAGCACACCCAGGGCAGGTTAAATACATAGCTCCCTCTACATTACCCTGATAGTGTACCCCCACTTTATACCCAGTGTCAGCATCGAGCACACCCAGGCAGTTACCATACAGAGCTCCCTCTACAGTGCCCTGACAGTGTACCTCCACTTTATACCCAGTGTCAGCAATTAACACTCCCAGGGCAGGTACCATACAGAGCTCCTTTTACATTGCCCTGACAGTGTACCTCCACTTTATTCCCAGATTCATCATCGAGCTCTCCCAGAGCACGTACAATACAGAGCTCCCTCTACATTACCCTGACAGTCTACCCCCGACTTTATATCCAATGACAGTATGGAGCACTCCTGGGGCTGGTACAATGCAAAGCTCCATCTACATTACGCTGACAGTGTACCTGCACTTTATACCCAGTGTCAGCATCGAACACTCTCAGGGCAGGTAACATACATTGCTCTCTCTACATTGCCCTTACAGAGTACCTCCACTTTATAACCAGTGTCAGCTTCGAGTACTCTCAGGGCAGGTGCCACACAGAGCTCTCTCAATATTACCCTGACAGTGTACCTCCACTTTATATACAGTGTCAGCATCGAACACTCCCAGGGCAGGTACAATCTAGAGCTCATTTACATTGCCCTGAGAGTGTACCTCCACATTATACCCAGTGTAATCATCGAGCACTCCCAGAGCAGGTACAATATAGATCTCCCTCTATAGTACCCTGAGAGTGTAGCCCTGCTGTCAGCATCGAGCACTCCTAGGGCAGATCCAATACAGAGCTCCCTCTACATTACCATGACAGTGTACCCCCGACTTTATACCCAGTGACAGTATCGAGCGCTCCTAGGGCAATTACAATACAGAACTCCCTCTACATTACTCTGACGACGTAGCCCCACTCTATACCCAGTGTCAGCATCGAACACTCCTAGGGCAATTACAATCCAGAGCTCCCTCTACATTACTCTGATGGTGTACCCCTACTTCATACGCAGTGTCAGCATGAAGCACTCCCAGGGCAGATACAGCAGAACATAAGAACATAAGAAATCGGAGCAGGGTTAGGCCATTCTTCACCTCAAGCCTGCTCCACCATTCAATGTATTTTTCCCATAAAACTTGGCTCACCTGTATCTCACGGAGCTGTCTATCTCCACCTTGAATATATTTAATGACTCCGCCTCCACAGGGCTCTGGGGTAGAGAATTCCAAAGATTCACGAACCACTGAGAAAATAAATTCCTCCTCATCCCCATCTTAAATGGGTGACCCCTTATCCTGAAACTATGCCCCTAGTTCTAGATTAGCCACGAGGGGAAAATCCTCCCTGCATCTACCATTTCAAGCCCCTCAGAATCAATTATGTTTCAATAAGATCACCTCTAATTCTTCTAAACTCCAATGTGTATAGGCCCAAAATGCTCAACCTTTCATCATAAGACAACCCTTTCATCTCGGGAATCAACCTAGTGAAACTTCTCTGAACTGCCTCAAATGCAAGTATATCCCTCCTTAAATGACGACACCCAGATCCCTTTGTACCGCAGCATTCTTTAATTCAAATAATATTTTGCTTTTCTATTCTTCCTACAAAAGTGGAAAACCTCACATTTTCCCACATTATACTCCATCTGCCAATTTTTTGCCCACTCAGTTTACCTATCGTTATCCTTTTGTAGACTCGTTGTGTCCTCCTCACAACTTGCTTTCCCAACTAGTTTTGTATCGTCAGCAAATTTGGCTACACAACACTCGGTCCCGTCATCCAAGTCATTAATGTACATTGTAAATAGTTGAGGCCCCAGCACTGATCCCTGCGGCACCCCACTAGTTACTGATTGCCAATCGGAAAATTACCCATTTATCCCGACTCTGTTTTCTGTTAGTTAGCCAATCCTCTATCCATGCTAATATATTACCCCCAACACCGTGAACTCTTATCGTATGCAGTAACATTTTATGTGGCACCTTATCGAATGCCTTCTGGAAATCCAAATACAAGACATCTACTGGTTCCCCTTGACCCACCCTGCTCGTTGCATCCTCAAAGAACTATAATAAATTTGTCAAACACGATATCCCTTTCATAAAACCATGTTGAATCTGCTTGATTGTGTTATGATTTTCTAAATGTCCTGCTGCTACTTGCTTAATAATGGATTCCAGCGTTTTCGCAATGACAGATTTTAGGCTAACTGGCCTATAGTTACCAGCTTTCTGTCTCCCTCCTTTACTGAATAGGGGCATTGCATTTGCGGTTTTCCCATCCGCTGGGAGCTTTCTACAATCTGGGGAATTTGGGAAGATTACAACCAATGCATCCACTATCTCTGCAGCCACTCCCTTTTAAGATCCTAGGATGCAAGCCATCTGGTCCAGGGGACTTGTAAGCCTTTCGTCACGTTAGTTTGCATCGTACTTTTTCTCCAGTGATAGTGATTGTTTTAAGTTCCTCCCTCCCTTTTTCCAATTGATTATCTATTATTATTGGGAAGCTTTTAGTGTCTTCTGCTGAGAAGACAGATACAAAATATTTGATCAAAGTCTCCATCATTTCCTTGTTTCCCATTATTAATTCCCCAGTCTCATCCTCTAAGGAGCCAACGTTTACTATAGCTACTCTCTTCCTTTTTAAATACTTGTAGCAGATGTTATTGTCTATTTTTATAATTATTGCTAGTTTACTCTCATAATCTACTTTCTCCCTCTTTATTATTTTTTCAGTCATCCTTTGCTGGTTTTAATAACTTTCCCAGTCTTCTGGCCTACCACAAATCTTCGCAAAATTGTATGCCTTTTCTTTCAATTCGATACAATCATTAACTTCTTTAAAGGCAGCAAGATAAACAGAGAGGGAGAGAGAGATAGAGATTGATTGGCATTGACAAAGAGTGAGACAGAGACAGAGGGAAGCATGGACAGAGAGAGAGAAAGGGAAATGGGCGAAAGAGAGAAACAGAGGCTGAGAGAGAGAGAGAGCGGGAGAGAGGGAATAACAAAAAGGGGGAGAGAGGGAGGGAGACACAGAGAGAGATGAGAAGGGCAGAGAGTGAGAGAGAGACAGAGAATGGTCCCTCAATTGCCCCCTTGTTGAGCCAGCCCGCTTTTTCTCCCGCGTTGGTATCCCCGTGGAGTTTAACGATATTCACTTCTTCAGGACCGGTAGCACTAGCAGCAATTTGAGAGTGGGTTGGAATACTACCGTCCGTGGCTAGTGCACCAGTTATATCTACGTACTCATTCCCTTTTTGTATCCAATCCCCTCCTTTCTGGTGGACTTTTACTTTAAGAACGGCGACCTCACTGGGCAATTGGGCTGGTTCCTCAAGCGTCTGTACCAAATTTTCATGTTTAATATGCCCGCCTCCTGATGTCACAAACCCCCTCCTGGCCCATGCGGCCATATAATCATGTACTACCCCGAAGGCACATCGACTATCGGTACATATGTTAACTCGTTTGTTCTCCGCCCATGTTAGGGCTTTGACGAGGGCAACTAATTCCGCCACCTGGGGTGACTGTTCTCCGCCCAGGGTTCCTGTTTTAATTACATCTCCATCACCCGGAACGACTGCCCACCTAGTATAAAGACTCCAGCTACATAGCTCCTAGACCCATCCACAAAGAAGTTTTCGACTTCTCCTTCCAATGGTGTTTCCTTCACCCCACAACTCTCCTCTTCTTCGACTACTGACTCACACTTATGCTGTGTCCCTTGGGTCAGAACTCCAGTTGCAGGGTTCACCCCATGGTTTCGAATAATTTGAATGGATTTAACTTTGGGAAGAAGCACTGCTTCCCAGGCTGCCCGTCGGCTATCAGAAACGGCCCTCAACTTCCCTGTGTTCAAAAGTTCCATTAAAGTATGCTGGGTGTGTAATATAGTCTGTCCCGCCATCACGGCTGGCTCATTGACGTGAACTGCACCAGGCAGCACAATCTAAGGCCGTGACGCATCGGTGCAGTCCGGCCGCTACCGATGATTGGCGGGTGGAGTAATAGGCTACTGGTCGTTTCCTATCTCCGTGTTCTTGTACCAAAACAGCATTGTAAAAATCTCCTTCATTATCAGAGTAGAGGTGGAAAGGTTTACTCATATCGGACAAACCCAAAGCTGGGGCACTTGTCATGGTTGTCTTAACTTGTGTATAAGCCAATTCCTGTTCCGGTCCTCAGGTGACTGATTGTAATGGGGGCTTCCCTCCTTTAATGAGTTCCTGAATGGGGCCTACTAAGGACGTGAACCCGGGGATAAAATTCCGGCAATAGTTAAAAAGTCCTATCACTTGCCTGACACCTCTTACATTAATTGGTCTGGGCATCTCTTTGATTGCTGTCCGTCGGTCGTCGGACATATCCCTATGGCCCTGTTGGATGGCATGTCCTAATTATTGCACGGAAACCTGACCAATCTGTGCCTTTTTGGGGCTTATTCGCAATCCTGAATTCTGAAGCGTCTGCAGGGCACACACTAGTGCACCGCAGTGTCTCCTCTCGCTTGGAGAAGCGATTAAAAGGTCATCTACGTATTGGAGAATCGTGCTACCATAAGGGGTCAGATCCACCGTTGACAGTACTTCAATCATTGTTTGGTGGAACATGCTCGGACTATTATGGAACCCTTGAGGGAGTCGGGTCCAGGTATATTGTTGATCATCTACCATAAAGGCAAATTTATTCTGAGAATCCTCATCTAACGGTACCGCCCAGAACTAAATCTAAAACTGTAAAAGTCTTATGTTCCAGACTTCGTCCGTTCAAAATTGTGGCCGGGCTCGCCACTACTGGGTGTAGGATCGTGGTACATTTGTTCAGGGCTGTCTAGTCAATAGTCAACCTCCATGTCCAATCGGGCTTTTTTACATGGCCATGTGGGGGAATTTGTTGCAGAAGAAGTTTTCCGCAATATTCCTCCTTGTACAAGATCCCCCACTATACCTTTCACCGCGGCTTTAGCTTCAGGTTTAATCGGGTATTGTTTATGGGATTTATTAGTTCCTCCGGGGATATTTATGGGTAGTAGATTCATAGAATCATAGAATCATAGAACGTTACAGCACGGAAGGAGGCCATTTCGGCCCATCGTGTCCACGCCGGCCAACAAAGAGCTATCCAGCCTAATCCTACTGCCCAGCTCTTGGTCCATAGCCCTGCAGGTTAGAGCATCCCAGGTACTTTTTAAATGTGTTTCGGGTTGTATATGTACTTTCCCACTTTCCTGTTTATGGCTTGCCCATAAATCGGGGAACTGAGAGCATATAGCTCCAAGAGCTCCTTCTTTTGTCCAATCCCTGATAACTACCCTTGCTGCAGCACCCCAGGTGTATTCAGTCATCTTTGGCCAATGCCAAGGTTTCATTTTTGCCCATTGACTCAGTAACGAGGTTTAATCTTTGCCCACTGTCTCTGTAACGAGGTTTCATCTTTGCCCATTGTCTGTTTAACGAGGTTTCAACTTTGCCCATTGTCTCTGTAACAAGGTTTCATCTTTGTCCATTGTCTCTGTAACAAGGTTTCATCTTTGCCCATTGTCTCTGTAACAAGATTCCATCTTTGCCAATTGTCTCTGTAACAAGTTTTCATCTATGCCCATTGTCTCTGTAACTAGGTTTAATATTTGCCCTTTGTCTCTGTAACAAGGTTTTATTTTTGCCCATTGTCTCTGTAACGATGTTTCATATTTGCCCATTGTCTCTGTAACAAGAATTCATCTTTGCCCATTGTCTCTGTAACGAGGTTTCATCTTTGCCCATTGTCTCTGTAACGAGGTTTCATCTTTGCCCATTGTCTCTGTAACGAGGTTTCATCTTTGCCCATTGTCTCTGTAACAATGTTTCATGAAACAGGTTTATACCAACTGTTAATTATAAACTGCTAAAATACAATTCTGTCAGAATGGCCAAGCTTCTCAGCATGTCTTGTAATTATGGTGGCAGTCCAATACATGGTTTCCAACATATCTACAGCGTTTTACAACAACATTATCATTAACCCTGTGCTACCCACATCACGGGAGCAGTGCAATCCAGCCAGTGCTGTGAATGAAAATCCTGGACTGTGGTTGAAGCTGCGTAATCCACGCGGATTTGGAATGCAATTCCTGGACTGAGTCCGGAACAGTGTAATCTAGGCAGCCCTTGGAATGAAATACCTGGACTGAGGCGGGTGCAGTGTAATCTAGACGGCGCTGGAAAATAAATTCCTGGACTGAACTGGCAGCTGTGTAATCTCAGCGGGCCTGGAAAAAATTCTTGGAATTAGCCAGAACAGCGGCATTTAGGCGGCCCTGGGAATTAAGTTCCTGGACTGAGGCGGGAGCAATGTAGTGTAGGCGGCCCTGGGAAATAAATCCTGGAATGAGGCGGGAGCAGCGTAATCTAGATGGCCCTGGGAATTAACTTCCTGTACTGCGGCTGGAGCAGTGTAATCTAGGCGTACCTGAGAATGAAATCTGGGATTGAGGGGGTAACAGTGTAAAGTAGGCGGCCCTGTGATTGCAATTCATGGACTGAGGCAGAAGCAGTGTAATCTAGGCGCCGCTAGGGTTGAAATTCCTGGAGTGAGGTGGGAGCAGTTTAATCTATGCCGCATTGTGAATGAAAATCCTTAACTGAGGCAGGAGCATTGTATTCTAGGCAAGCACATTCCTGGACTGAGTAGGCAGCAGTGTAATCTAGGCGACTCTGCGAATTAAATTCCTGGACTGGGTCGGGTGCAGTGTAAGCACGGCGGCCCTGTGAATGTAATTCCTGAACTGAGGAGGAGCAGTGTAATCTGGGCGTCCCTGGGAATGGAATTCCGGGATTGAGGAGGTAACAGTATAAAGTAGGCGGCACTGGGAGTGAAATACCTGGACTGAGGCAGAAGCACTGTATTCTAATACAAAAACAAAATACTGCAGATGCTGGAAATCTGAAGTAAAAACAGAAAATGCTGGAGATACTCAGCAGGTCAGGCAGCATCTGTGAAGTGAGAAACAGAGTTAACGTTTCAGGTCCATGACCTTTCGTCAGAACTGGAAAAAAGCAGGAAATGGAACAGATTTTTAAGTAGGGGCTGGAAAAGGGGGGGAGAGATGAACAAAAGGGAAAGTCTCTGTTAGGATAGAAGGCAGGAGAGAATAAGAGACATTAAGTGATATTCAAGGGAAGAGGAGGTGATAATGGGACAGGTTAAGAAGCAAAGGATGGCTCCAGATGAAGTGTGAAATGCGCTGGCAGAATGAAGGACAGCTGCCATGTGGGAGAGAAGACAAAAAGACACAGACAAAAAGCGTCGATAAAAATATATATTTGATAGTTGCCAAGGTTATCATCTGAAATTGTTGAACTCCATGCTGAGTCCAGAAGACTGTAAACTGCCTAATCGAAAGATGAGGAACTGTACCTCGAACTTAGGTTGAGTTTCAGTGGAACAATGCAATATGCCGAGGACGGTGAGGTCTGAGTGGGAGTGAAGCGGAGAATTAAAGTGACAGGCGACGGGAAGCTCGGGATCCCCTTTACCGACTGAACGGTGGTGTTCCACAAAGCGGTCACCCAATCTGCCTTTGGTCTCCCCAATGTAGAGGAGACCGCATGGTGACCAGCGAATACAGTATAATAAATTGCAAGAGGTACAAGAAAATCGCTGATTCACCTGGAAGAGGTGTTTGGGGCCCTGGACAGTGGGAAGGATGTATAAGGGCATATGTTGCATTTCCAGCGCTTGCACAGGAAGGTGCCGGGCGAAGGGGTAGGGGTGTTGGGGGTGTTCGAGGAGTGGAACAGGGTTTCGCGGAGGGAGTGGTCCCTTCGGAATTCTGAAATGAGGTGAGGGGAAGACGTGTTTGGTGGTGGATTCACACTGGATGTGGCGGAAATGGCGGAGGATGATCCGTTGAATGTGGAGGCTGGTGGGGTGAAAGGTGAGGACAAGGGTAAGTCTATCCTGGTTCCGGGAGGGAGAGACGGGGTGAGGGCAGAAGTGCGGGATATAGAACGGACACAGTCGAGGGCCGTGTCAACCACAGTAGAGGCGAATCCTCGGTTGAGGAAAAAGGAAGACATTCCGGAAGCACTAGTATGGAAGGTGGCATCGTCAGAGCAGATGCGGTGGAGACGGAGAAACTGGAAGAATGGAATAAAGTCATTACAGGAGGCGGGATGGGAAGAAGTGTAGTCCAGGTAGCTGTAGGATTCAGTGGGCTTGTAGTGAATGTTTATCAATAACCTATCCCCAGAGATGGAGAAGGAGAAGTCGAGGAAGGGAAGGGAAGTGTCGGAGATGGACCATGTGAAGGTGAGGGAAGGGTGGAAATTGGAGGCAAACTGAATGAAATTATGTAGTTCAGGGAGAGAAGAGGAAACAGCTCCGTTACAGTCATCAATGTACCAGAAATAGAGGTGAGGGAGGGGACCCGAGTAGGACTGGAACAAAGAGTGTTGCACATATCCCACGCAAAGGCAGGCATAGCTAGGACCCATGCGGATTCCCATAGCAACACCTTTGATTTGGAGGATGTGAGTGGAGTCAAAGGAGAAGTTGTTCAATGTGAGAACAAGTTCCGCCAGGCAGAGGAGGCTGTTGGTGGATGAGGACAGGTTGGGCCTCTTTTCAAGGAAGAAGCGGAGCGCCCTCAGTTTGGGAAGATCATGTCTAGATCATCTACAGTTTCCTCACCTATTTCTTTTAATACGCTGGGGTAGAAATCTTCCGGATCTGCAGATTTGTCAATCTTCTGTCTCCTTATTTACTCCATTATCATGTATTTTTCTTATTAAATCTAGTATATCCCTCTCCTTGATTTATTGCTAGTTTTCATCGTATCCCTGGTTCTTTATCTTCGCCTACCTCCGTGAAGATCGTAACAAAGTAAGTATTTAGCAAGTCTTGGGGACCTTGGTGGTAGTGGTTTCGAAGCTCCTCCTATTCCTAGCTACTTGATAACCTGTTACCCCTTTGTACAAGAAAATCATACTATATATAACTGTGATGTTCGGTGGCAGCAAGCAAATCCAAACTCAACAAAACCGTACCTTGCCCATCCCTTGTTACCAGCCCCACAGCCTCCAGTTTCCACAGATTATGCTGACTACCAGCTCATTCCAGCACCATGCACACCCATGCTGGTCCTTTATTCTCTTGGCCTTGAGCTCAGCATCCACTCGCAGCCCCCAATCCTTTAGCTGCCTACTTTCGATCAGCTCCAAACCATTGCCTGCTCACCCACTGCGGCCAAAACTGAAATCCAGCCTTGATGACATCGCGGCTCAAATTGTCCATCACGCTCCCTACGGGCCTCCGAAGTTCCAACTCCACGAACTAAAATGTATCATAAATGCGGAGCGAAAGTTTTGAACTGGACAAAGTCAAACCACATTACTTTGTCTCCTCACTAACTTCCACTGGCTCCCTGTGCTCCAGTGAATAGAGTTGAAGATCCTTGTGCCCCATTCCCATCCCTTCGTGCCTGATTAGCACCCTCTCTCAAAGATCTCCTCCAGCCATACATCTTTCTGCACCAACTCCATTCCTCTCCCTGTTCTTGTGGCATCAGCTCACTCCTCATTTACCGCTCCTTCTGCTCCACCATCAGCAGACGTTCATCAAATCCCTGCACCCTGGACATTTGGACCTCCCGCCCAATGTCTTGTACCCTGCCTCCATGCATCCAAAACAATCCTCCATATCTTATGAGGACCCATCACTCTACCGTTCTTTAGGCTATCTTCAAGCTGATTAATTTTTCGAAGCATGTCCAACCTCTTTGGTGTCACTCTCGTGTCTCTTGTGCAGTCCTGCAAACGGGCTGTCAGGAAATGCGTCTTCTGAAGGGCAGGCCTGGCCTACAAAGATGAATTAAAATAAAATAATTGAAGAGGTCAAAATGGAGAATAATTAAGATTTGACGAGTAACAAGTGCAATATTCCAGGAGCAACAAAAGAAAACCATTAAGTAGCCTGGGAAAGGACAGCGGCTAATCTACCAGGATAGATAAGGGGGAACCAGTGGAGGTGGTATATTTGGATTTTCAGAAGGCATTCCATAAGGTGCCAAACAAGAGTTTATTAAACAAAATTAGGTCTCATGCTATTTGGGGTGATATACTAGCATGGATTGAGGATTGGTCAACGGACAGAACACAGAGAGTAGGAATAAACGGATCATTTTCGGGTTGGCAGGCTGTAAATAGTGGGGAACTGCATAGATCAGTGCTTGGGCATCAACTATTCACAATCTACATCAATGATTTTGATGATGGGACCAAATGTAATATATCGATGTTTGCTGATGATACAAAGCTAGGTGAAAATGTAAGTTGTGAGGAGGAAGCAAGGAGGATTCAGGGGGATATAGACAGGCTAAGTGAGCGAGCAAGAACATGGCAAATGGAATATAATTTGGAGGAATGTGAAGTAATCCGCTTTGGTAGGAAAAAAAGAACAGCAAAGTATATTTTAAATGGTGAAAGATTTGGAAATGTTGGTGTTCAGAGGGCCCTGGGTGTCCTTGTACACGAATCTCTGAAAGTTAACGGTAGATGAATTAACAGCGCAAATAGGTGTAAACGGTAACGATATTATTGCGATTACGGAAACATGGCTGCAGGGTGACCAAGGCTGAATATCCAAGGGTATTCGATACTTAGGAAGGACAGGCAAAAATAAAAACGAAGTGGGGTGGCGTTGTTAGTAAAGGATGAAATCAGAGCAATAGTGTGAAAGGATATTGGCTCAGAAAATCAAGATGTACAATCAGTCTGGGTGGAGCTAAGGCGAGAAAATATTGGTGGGAGTTGTCTATAGGCCTCCAAACAGTAGTGGTAATGAAGCGGATGGTATCAAACAGGAAATTAGAGACGCATATAACAAGGGTACTACAGTAATCAAGGGTGACTTTAATGTACATCTAGACTGGCCAAACCAAATTAGCAATAATACTGTGGAGGATGAATTCCTGGAGTGTGTATGAGATATTGTTTTAGACCAGTACGTTGGGGAGCCAACTAGGGAGCAGGCTATCCTAGATTGGGTATTGTGAAATGAGACGGGGTTAATTAATAATCTTGTTGTGCGGCGTCCTTTAGGGTAAAGTGACCATAACATGTAGAACTCTTCATTAAGATGTAACGTGAAGAAGTCCAATCCGAAACTAGGGTCCTAAATCGAAAGAAAGGAAGCTACGAAGGTATGAGGAGTGAGCTGGCTATGAATTGTTGGGGAGCTTCTTTGAAAGGCATGGTGGTGGATAGGCAATGTCTAACATTTAAGGAATGAATGCATGAATTGCAACAGTTATATATTTCTTCCTGGTGCAAAAACACAAAACGAAAAGCGGCCCAACCATGGCTAAAAAAATAAATTAAGGATAGTATTAGGTCCAAAGAGGAATCATATAAAGCTGCCAGAAAAAGTAGCAAGCCTGAGGATTGGGAGCAGTTTAGAATTCAGCAGAAAAGGACCAAGTGATTGATTAATAGGGGAAAAATAGAGCATGAGAGTAAACTTGCAAGGGACATAAAAGCGGACAGTAAAAGCTTCTATAAATATGTAACAAGAAAAAGATTAGTGAAAACAAATGTAGGTCCCTTGCAGTCAGATACGAGAGAATTCTTAATGGGGACAAGGATATCGCAGAGCAATTAAACAAATACTTTGGTTCTGTCTTCACGGAAGAGGACACAAATAACTTCCCAGAAATTCTAGGGAACCAAGGGCCTTGTGAGAAGGTGGAATTAAAGGAAATTAGTATTGGTAAAAAATAGTGCTGGAGAAATTAATAGGACTGAAAGCCTGATAATCTGCATCCCAGAGTACTAAAAGAGGTAGCCATCGAAATAGTGCATGCATTTGTTGTCATCTTCCAAAATTCTATATATTATGAAACAGTTCCTACAGATTGGAGGGTGGCAAATGTAACACCACTATTTAAAAAAAGGAGGGAGAGAGAAAGCAGGGAACTACAGACCGGTTAGCCTAACATCAGTAGTAGCCTGGAGTCTATTATAAAGAATGTGATAACAGGACACTGAGAAAATATCAACAAAGTCAACATGGATTTATGAAAGGGAAATCGTGTTTGACAAACCTACTGGAGTTTTTTGAGTATTTAACTGTTAGAATAGATAAGGGAGAACCAGTGGATGTGATGGATTTGGATTTTCAGAAGGCCTTTGATAAAGTCCCATATAAGATGGTAGTGTGCAAACTTAAATCACATGTGTTTGGGGGTAATATACTGGCATGGACTGAAATTTGGTTAACAGGCAGGAAACAGAGAGTAGGAATAAATGGGTCTTTTTCGTGGTGGCAGGTGCTGACTAGTGGGGTACCGAAGGGATCAGTGCTTGGGCCCCATCTATTCACAATATATATTAATCAGTTGAATGAGGGAATCAAACCTAATATTTGCCAGTTTGCTGACGACACGAAACTAGGTGGGGTTGTGAGTTGTGAGGAGGATGCAAAGAGGCTTCAAGGCGATTTAGACACGTTGAGTGAGTGAGCAAATACATGGCAGATGCAATATAACGTGGATAAATCTGAAGTTATCCACTTCGGTATGAAAAACAGAACGGCAGAGTATTATTTGAATGGTGATAGATTGGGAAACATTGATGTACAGAGAAGCCTGGGTGTCCTTGTACACCAGTCACTGAAAGCAAACATGAAGGTGCTGCAAACAGTTAGTAAGGCAAATGGTATGTTGGTCTTCATTGCAAGAGGATTTGAATACAGAAGCAGGGATGTCATTCTACAGTTCTACAGTGTGGTGAGACCACACCTGGTGTATTGTGTGCAGTTGTTGTCTCCTTACATAAAAAGGATATACTTGCCAAAGAGGGAGTGCAGCGAAGGTTCACCAGACTGATTCCTGGAATGGCAGGACTCTCGTATGAGGAGAAATTTGGTCGACTCGGCCTGTATTAACTCGAGTTTAGAAGAATGAGAGGGGATCTCATTGTAAAGTATAAAATTATGACAGGGCTAGTAGACTGGATAGAGTGAGGATGTTTCCCCTGGCTGGGGGTCTAGATCGGGGGGTCACAGTCTCAGAAAATGGGGTAGGGCATATAGGACTGTGATGAGGAGAAACATATTCACTCAGAGGGTGGTGAACCTGTGGATTTCTCTGCCACAGAAGGCTGTGGATGCCAAGTAAATGGATATATATAAGAAGGAGATGGATAGATTTCTAGACACAAAACGCATCACGTGGTACGGGGAGAGCGCGGGAATATGGTATTACATAGAAAACTAGAAGATAGGGGCAGGAGTAGGCCATTCGAACCCTCGAGCCTGCTCCGCCATTCGATGAGATCATGGCTGATCATCCAAACTCAATACCCTGTACCAGCCTTCTCCCCATATCCCTTGATACCTTTAGCTTTAAGAAATATATCTAACTCATTCTTGAATATATTTAATGAATTGGCCTCAATTACATCTGTGGTAGAGAATTCCACAGGTTCACCACTCTCTGGGTGAAGAAATTCTTCCTCATTTATATCCTAAATGGCTTACCCCTTATCCTTAGATTATGACTCCTGGTTCTGGACAGTCCGACCATCGGGAACATTCTTCCTGCATCTAGTTTGTCCAGACCTGTCAGAATTTTATCTGTTTCGATGAGATCCCCTCTCATTCTTCTATACTCCAGCGAGTATAAGCCCAATCGACCCAATCTCTCCTCATATGTCATTGCTGCCATCCCAGGTATCAGCCTTGTGAATCTTCGCTAAATTGCTTCCATGGCAAGGACATCCTTCCTCAGATAAGGCGACCAAAACTGCACACAGTACTCAAGGTGTGGTCTCACCAAGGCCCTGTACAACTGAAGCAGGACATCCCTGTTCCTATACTCAAACCCTTTCGCTATGAAGGCCAACATACTATTTGCCTTCTTCACCGCCTGCTGCAGCTGCATGTTTGCCTTCAGCGACTGGTGCACAAGTACACCCAGGTCTCGTTGCACGTCCCCTTCTCCCAATCTATTGCCATTCAGATAATAGTCTGCCTTTCTGTTTTTGACACCAAAGTGGGAACCTCGCATTTATACACGTTATATTGCATCTGCCACGCTTCCGCCCACTCACCCAACCTGTCGAAATCATCCTGGAGTTTCTCGCTATCCTCCTCGCAGCACACACTCCCAACCAGCTTTGTGTCATCTGCAAACTTGGAGATATTACATTTAGTTCCCTTATCTCTGTCATTAATATATATTGTGAATAGCTGGGGTACAAGGACCGATCCCTGCGGTACCCCACTAGTTACGGCTTGCCACTCGGCTAAAAGACCCATTAATTCCTACTCTCTGCTTTCTGTCCGCCAACCAGTTCTCTATCCAAGTCAATACCTTGCCCCCAATCCCATGTGCCTTAACTTTACACGCTAATCTCTTATGCGGGAACTTATCGAAAGCCTTTGGAAGGTCCAAATACTCCACATCTACTGGATTTCCCTTAACTATTTTCCCAGTTACATCCTCAAAAATTCCAGTAGATTAGTCAAGCACGATTTACCTTTTGTAAATCCATGTTGAATTTGTCCGATCTTGTCACTGTTTTTCAAGTGCTCAGCTATTACATCCTTTATAATGGACTCTAGCATTTTCCCCAATACCGATGTCAGGCTTACCATCTGCAAATCGCCCCTTTCTCTCTATCACCCTTTTTGAATAGTGGGGTAACATTAGCTACCCTCCAATCCATGGGTACAGTATTGCAATAGAGTATCAGCCATGATCATATTGAATGGCGGAGCTGGCACGCAGGGGGCAATGGCCTACTCCTGCTGCTATTTTTCTATGTTTCTATGTTTCTAACATGCAGGTACAGAAAGCAATTAGAAAAGCAACTGATACGTTGGCCTTTATTGCAAGTGGATTTGAGTATAAAAGTGAAGAACCTTACTGCAATAATATAGCGCCCTGGTGAACCACACCTGGAGTACTGTGCACAGTTTTGGACTCCTTACCTTAGGAAGAGTATACTTGCGATAGAGCGAGTGCAACGCAGGTTCACCAGGAGGATTCCTGGGTTTGGGGGATTGTCCTATGAGGAGAGATTGAGTAGACTTTGCCTATATTCTCAGTAGTTTAGAAGAATGAGAGTAGATCTAATTGAAACGTGCAAAATTCCTACAGGGGTTAATAGGGTAGATGCAGGGAGGATTTATCCCCTGGCTGGGGAGTCTAGAACCAGGGGTCACAATCTCAGAATAAGGGGTCGGCCATTTAGGACTGAGATGAGGAGAAATTTCTTCACTCAGAGGGTGGTGAATCTTTGGAATTATCTACCCCACAGGGCTGTGGAGGCTCAGTCGTTGAGTATATTCAAGACTGAGATCGATAGATTTTTGGATAGTATGCGAATCAGGGGATAAGTATATAGTGCAGGAAAGTGGAGATGAGAAAGAAGATCAGCCATGATCTTATTAAATGGCGGAGCAGGCTTAAAGTGCCGAGTGGCCTACTCTTGCTCCTATTTCTTATGTTCTTATGCTATCTAGAGGTTGCTATTGGAACTGCAGAATTAGAGCGACTCGTTCCCAGGGTCAGCTACTGTAATTGGGATGTTTCGGGATCTTGTGTTGATCTCTGTGAGTGTGCAGAATGCAACTGATATCAGGCTAGTGCTGGGGGTGTGAACAAAATAGTCAATGTAGGTGTCAATCAGTCTCGCAGGGCAATTCACCCAAGAAGGCAACGACGTACCCCAAAGTGCAACCGCCTTCACTTGTATGGTACGGTAGTCTAATGGTTATGTTACTGAACTCCTGACCCAGAGACCTGCAATAATGAGTCATAGACATGAATTAAATCACCACCACGGCAGCTGTAAAATTAAATATATCTGGAATAACAAGATGGCATGATTAACAGTGACCATGTAATACTACCAGATTGTCGTAAAAACCCGTCTGGTGATCGAATATCCTTCAGGAAAAGAAATCTGTCATCCTTACCCTGTCTGGCATGTCCGTGACTTCAGGCCCACAGTAATGTGGTTGACTGTTAACTGCACTCTGAAATGAGAAGTCGCACAACACCAGGTTATAGTCCAACAGTTTTATTTCAAATCACAAGTTTTCGGAGCGCTGCTCCTTCGTCGGGTGAAGTAAAGGAATACAAATTGAAAAATCATATATAGATAGAGAACAATGCATGTGAAGCGTCTTCACAGAACTCACCACTATATTCTTGTGGCAATTAGGGATGGACATTAAATAGAAACAAAGAATAGTTACAGCACGGAAGAAGGCCATTCGGCCCTTCGATCCCATGCTGACTTGCAGCTATTCCCACTCCAATGCCCTTTGCCCGCAGCACTGCGATTTTTTCGTCCTTCAGACACTTTCGAACTCCCTTTTGAAAGATAAGATTGAGTCTGCCTCCACCAACCTTTCAGGCAGTGTATTCCAGCTCTTAAACATACGCTGAATAAAAAACGCTTTTTTCTTACGTCGCCTTTGGTTCTTTTGCCATTCACCTTAAATCTGTGTCCTCTGGTTCTAGCCGGTTTCGCCAGAGGGAACAGGTTCCCTCTATCTACTCTGTCCAGACGCCTCATGATTTTGAGCACTTGAATTAAATCTCCTCTTAATCTGCTCTATTCCAAGGAGAACTGCACCAGCTTCTCCAGTCTATCCACGTAACTGAAGTCCTTCTTTCCAGGAATCATTCTCGTAAATCTTTTCTGCACCTTTTCTGAGGCCTTAACATCCTTCCTAATGTGCAGTAATTGGACCCAATACTCCAATTGGGGCCGAACCAGTGTTTTATACAGGTTCATCATAATTTCCACACTTTTGTATTCTGTAGCTCTACTTATGAAGCCCAGTATCCCGTAAGCCGTTTTAACTGCTTTCTCTATCTGCCCTGCCACCTTCAACGATTTGTGCACATACAACCAAAGGTCTCTCTGTTCTTGCACTCCATGTAGGATTGTATCATTGAGTTTATAGGTTCTCTCCTCATTCTTTCGATCAAGATGTATCATTTCACACTTTCCTGTATTAAATTTCACCTGCCACATATCCGCCCATTCCATCAGCCTGTCTATGTCTTCTTGAAATCTATCATTATCCTCCTCACTGTTCACTATACTTCCAAGTTTAGTTTCATTTGCAAATTTTGAAATTGTGCCCTTTTCACCCACGTCCAAGTCATTAATATATATCAAGAAAATAAGTGGTCCTAGAACCGACCGCTGGGGAACACCACTGTATATCTTCCTCCAGTCCGAAAAACAACCGTTCACCACTAATCTCTGTTTCTTATCACTTAGCCAATTTATTTTTCCAGCTGCCACTGTCCCTTTTATTCCATAGGCTTCAACTTTGCTGGCGAGCCTATTATGTGGCACTTTGTCGAACTCCTTTTGGAAATCCATGTACACCAAGTCAACCGCATTACCCTCATCAAAATTCTGTAACCTCATCAAAGAATTCAATCAAGTTGGTTGGACACGATTTGCATTTAACAAATCCATCCTGGCTTTACTTATTTAATCCACACCTATCCAAGTGACTGTTACTTGTGTCCCTGATTACTGTTTCTTAAAGCTTTCCAATACCGAGGTTGAACTGACTGACATGTATTTGCTGGGTTCATCTTTACATCCTTTTTTGAAAAATGTTGTAACATTTGCAATTCTCCAGTCCCCTGGCACCACCCTCGTATCTATGGAGGATTGAATATTATGGGCATACACCCGCGATTTCCGCCCTCAATTCCCTCAGCATCCTAGGATGCATCCCATCAAGCTCCAGGTGATTTATGTATTTTAAGTACAGCCAGCCATTCTATTACCTCATCTTCATGCTGGCCTTACCAGATCACGTGAATGAATAAAAAGTCTTGTTATTCATCTTTGGGATAGGTGACAGGACGTTTTTTTTCATTAAATGTTTGTTCCTATGCCAGAGAAGTACCTATAGAAGATAACGAGGCAGAATATTCATGGAGCAACCGCCCTCCAGGGATGGACTCAGCCAACCAGATTTTGGGCAGAATCCATCTCAAAATCCCACAGATCTTTGGGTCAATAATCCAAGAGGAATGTGTGCGGGAAAAAAATATTTTTCTACCAGGACTGGAGCTGCAATAATGAGGAAAAGTAAATGTTTGTAATTCAAAAAGGGAATGGAACCCGCTCCATTCCAGAATTAGGGCATTGGTTCCTGTGCCTCATGGAGTGCTTAAAGTGTGAGCACGATCTCTTTACAGAAACCTGACACCATCCTCGGGGCTGGAGGCCTCTGGCTGCTGCTTTCAGACAGCCTCAAAGATGTAATGGATTACTGTGGGGAGAAAAAGTCTACTTACCGTTTTATAACCCTTCATTTTGTTTTCAGTCCCTCTCAGGACCCCCGACCAGAGAGGAGCAGCCACAAGGGCTACTGACACATTCCTCATGCACCCTTCAAAGTGGGCCACCACCTGGAGAAACAGCAACTGGGAGACGCCGTTTGCCCCTTCCCCTAATTTCCCTATTACAATATCCTCGGCTTTTTCTGGGCACCGATGCTCCAACCCACTTCCCCAGGGGAAGCCTTGGAAATCCTAGGAATGTAGTGACAGCATCACGTGTCTCCACCTCATTTTCCACAACTTTGCACCTGGGGCTAGAAATCACCAGACGCATAGAAGAAGAATTCCGGGGCCTGAATCACCCCCAACGATTCCCCCTCCTGCCCATGTATGATGCAATCCTGGGCATTGACTGTCATTCACTGATCATTATATATAGCTGATGTCCCTCTGCGATATCATCAGCAATCATGTGACTAGCTTCCACAAGTCGCCAACGACACTCTCCATCTCCTCAACTGACCCCATGTTGTTGCTGCCCTTCAACTGACTGTCCAACAGTGAAATCTCGCTGCGATATAATCCACCCCAGATAAATGGCGGGATACTGAGGTCACCTCTTTGATCCCCACAAGCACCATCGCAATACCAGCATTGACTCGATCAGTCGCCCCGCTGCAACCTCAGGCTAAGCCCAGAGGTGTGGAACTTTTGTGTCCTGATCGACCCTGAAAAATTCTTCCTCTCCCAAACCCAATCCATTACCAGCCTGCTATCTCTCACCTCCAAAGCATTGACTGTTCAGCCTCTGCTGCCGAAACCCGAATCCAGCCTTAATCACCTCGATACTCAATCTCCCCAGTGCACTCCCTGCGAACCTCCCCACTACTCCTCTCCACAAGCTAAAATGTATCCCGAATGCCATTGTGCAAGTTTTGTCCTGGACACACGAAACGCCCCTGTTTTCTGCCTTCATGTGAAGTCCTAATCGCTTCCTGTGCTCCAGTGAATTAATCAGAAGATCATTTCTCAACCCTTCCAATCCCTTCGTGCCTGACTTCCTCATTATCTCCGTGATCTCCTCCAGCCACAAATCACTGTACGCATCTCCGCCCCTTTCTCCTGTAGCACAGCATTACTCCTCAGTACCCGCTCCTCCATCTCCGCCATCGGCAGATGTTCTTCAAGGAGAGGCACCAAGACCATCTGGATATCCCGCACACAACATGACCTCTCTCGCCCTGCCATAAAACCATCCACAATAACACCCTCTCTCACAAGGCTCTCAACACCACATTACACTTCCGCACACCTGCTTCCTGCCAGACTATGCGCCCTACAACGTATACAGTTTTGTGCCATCTCTCTGTATGTGCGGAGCACTGTACTGATATAAGTTGTCATGCTTGAAGTGAGTGGTCAAATTGGTGCAGGGCTATCGTGCTTTGATACACCACATCTGGGAGATGGCAGCTGCTTTGTTCACCCGCTACCCTCTTCATCACATTGGGAGCCAAAATGGCAAGGAGCTTACTCAGAGAAAAGGAGGAAACATCAGAGTCCGAGAGATACTGGGCGGCTGTCCAACAATTCCTAAAGATGTTTGGATTCGAAAATCTGTACCTCGATTAAAATATCACAATTTTTGTAAGTCTTATTATATTTAATTTAATTGTATTTTAATTAATAGCATTTGATTCCATTACTTTAATATTTAATTTTGCTTGTCTGTCCTTTCCCCGATTTGCATTGACCAAACTCACTCAGTGTCAGCTGCCAACTCCAGCTTCTGCCCCATGGTGACTACAACAAATTCAAAAATGGGTTTAGAAAGCATGTACATCAACGCACAAAGTCTTATGATTAAGGTTAGTGAGCTACAAGCACAATTAGCTGTGTGCAATGTGATGTTGCGGCAATAAAGGAAACGTGGCTTAAAAACGGTGAGGACTGGGCACTTAATATTCAAGGGTAAAAGATGTTCAGAAAAGATAGGGAAGGAAAAAAGTGAGGTTGGGTGGCAGTGCTGATTAAGGAAGACTTTGTAGTGTTTGAAAGGGAGGATGTTTTTGAGGGGAAAAGGACAGAATCCATTTGGTTAGAGTTGAGGAGCAAAAAGGGTATAATCAAGCTATTGTGGGTATTCTGTTGGCCTCCAAATATTGAGAGGGGGGTAGAGGATCAAGTCGGCAGGGAAATAGTAGTGATATTCAGGGGTTATATAGTGGAGACTGGATAGGCAATTGAGGAAAATAAACTTGTAGGGCTACGGGGATAGAGCGGGGGAATGGGAATGACTGGATTGGTCTACAGAGAGCCGGCATGAACACGATGGGCCAAATGGACTCCTTCTGTGCCGTTACGACTCTATGGGCGCTAACCTCGCCGGGGCGCGACTTTTAGCGCCCCGAAAAAATTAGCGGCCCCGCGCCGGAACTTCAGTGGTTGCGCCCCAAGAGGGAAGCGGGGCGCAACTGGAAGCACCCCGCATCCCTCTTGGGGCGCTGCGAGTGAATATCCTGGCGCTACGTGCCGCAGCGCCACGAGCTGCGGCACGTCGCGCCGCGGTATTGCAGGCCTTCCTCCCCTTCTTAAAGGGGAGGGACCCTGCGCAGCGCGAACCGGGGCCCAGCTGGGCCCCCAGGGATCGGGAGTGCCGGCAAAAGAGCCCGGCACTCAAGAGAAGTGCCGGGCTCTTGGAGCGCAGCCGGCACCTCACGGTGGGGGGGCTTCACGGGGGCCGGGGACAGGTGCTGGCAGGCGGCCAGCAACAAAAATGGCCGCCTGCCACCTCCGCTTTAAATATCGCCGCCCCGGCCGCACGTACGCCTCCCTGAACCCGTCGGACATAGCGTCTGGCGGTAAATCAGGGGGCGCGACTGAAGATCACGGCCGGGGCGCGAGCGGGGTGCTGCGCACGGCGATGACGTCATCGCCGGCGGCGCAGCGCCACACGGCGCTACCGGCTGCCGCCGCCGCTAACCTCCCACTAAATTTTTCGGGAGGCGTGGGCGCTATGACTCTATGACTATGGTGATATTGGGGGAATTTAATTACGTAAATATCGATTGGGTAATGCTAGGTTAAAGGGAAAGGAGGGGGAGGAATTTCTGCAATGTGTTCAGGAGAATTTCTTTGAATGTGCTTGGCCAAAATAGGAAGGAGGCATTGCTGCTGGATCAGCTGCTGAGAAATGAGGTGGGCCAGGTCGACCAAGTGTCTGTGGGAGAAATCTTGGGTACGGGTGATCATCGTATCATAAGATTTAGATTAGCAATGGAGAGAGGAGCAAGCAACAACCTAGAGTAGAACTTCTAAACTGGAGTAAGGCTAACTTTATTGGAATGGGAAAGGATCTAGCCAGGGTAAAATGGAAACAAAGACTGACATGAAAAACTGTAACGTGACAATGGGTGACCTTTAAGGAGGAGATGTTCCAAGTACAGGCTAGGTACATTCCAACAAGAGGGAAGGGTAAGGGAAGCAAAGCAAGGGCTCCTTGGATGACGAGGGAGATAGAGAAGATGATGAACCTGAAAAAGAGTGTGTATGATGCATGTCAGATGCATTCTTCAAGGGAGAACCAGACCAAACACAAAAAGTTGAGACGGGATGTGAAGATGAAAATAAGATTGTCAAAGAGAGAACATGGAAGTAGAATGCCGGTTAACATAAAAAGGGCACCCAAAAATCTTCTACCGGCATGTAAACAGTAAGCGGGTAGTAAGAGGCGGTGTGGGGTCTACTGGGAGAAAGAAGGTGATTTATGCTTAGAGGCGCAGGGCACAGATAGAATACTCAATGAGTACTTTGTATCGGTGTTTACTAAGGAAGTGGAAGTTGGCAAAATATCGGTAGAAGTGGAAAAGGTAGAAGCAATGAAGGGGTAACAATTGATAGACAGGATGGACCAGAAGGCTGGGTATTCTTAGAGTGGACATGTCGCCTGGTCCAGATGGCTTGCATCCCAGGTTGCTAAGGGAATTGGGGGAGGAGATAGCGGAAGGGCTTGCCATGATTTTTGGTGGTAGAGGAGCAAGTCGGCAGGGAAATCGCAGTGATATTCAGGGGTTATAGAGTGGAGACTGGATAGGCAATTGAGGGAAATAAACTAGCAGAGCTACGGGATAGAGAGGGGGAATGGGACTGACGGGACTGATCTACAGAGAGCCGGCACGGACTCGATGGGAAAAAGTGCCTCCTTCTGTGCCGTTATGACTCTATGACCTATTACTCTGATGAATTGTAACCTGGAGCTAATACCTGTCTCCCGGTGACATCATAAAGGAGCTAGTAGCCAATCACGCTGAAACCAGCGCAGGGCCCGCCCACTGGCTGGAATACAGTGTCACATGGCCAGGCTCTACTCCTGGTGCAGTCTCTCTGGACTGGAGCAGAATTGGCTGGATCTGCCCAATAGTGTGATGGCCATGTTAACTGCCCCAACTTCTGTCTAACGATGCCCCATGCAGGGAGAATAAGCTTCCAGAATTTGCCTGAATGAAACCTGTCATCCGATCTCGTAATGAGATGTCTCACTATTCAATGCCCGTCCCAACATTCGTACACCGCTTGCTTCATCGAACCGAAGATCTGACACGCTGATTTTTTGAAGCAGGATGCGGTAAAGAGATGTTCTGTAGCTGATGGAGGACAATGTTCCAAGGGCAGTTGTGGTGCCTTCAGGTTGATGAGCATGATGGAGGTTGACGATTGTGAGTGAATATGTCCGACCTCTTTGGCATCACTCTCTTGTCTCTTGTATAATCCTACAAATGTGCTGCCAGGAATTGCATGTCATCTGAAGGCCAGTCCTGGACTTCAAAGATGAGCTGAAAGAAAAAAAGCAGAGGTAAAAGTGGAATATTATCACAATAGTCCAACATATACCATCAGTACAATCTAAATGTTCAAGGGTAACTTACAGGGGCTGATCGTTAAGGGTTGCTAATGGACCCGGAGAGTTAATGCAGCAGCTTTCATGGTTAGCTCCTGTGATTGGGATGTGCCGGGCTCTTGTGATGATCTCTGTGAGCGTGCGGAATGTACCTGATTACAGGCCAGTGCTGGGTTTGTGTAATGAATGGACAATGTTGGTGTCAGTCAGTCGAATAGTGCAATTTAACCAAGAAGGATACTATTTACCCCAGAGAACAAACGCCATCACTTGTTATTCAACTTTGTGAGAATGGGCAGGTCGTTTAATATCTTTTGCTCAAGCGTTTGCCTCGCATATTTTTTCCGTTCGATCTTTGTTCCAATGCCAGGTCAGTATCTGTAGAGTAGAAAGGGGCAGAATAGTGTTGGGTCCACCATTCTCCAGAGATTTACTGAGGCATCCTGATGTTGTACAGAATCCAACATAAAACGCTCAGATCTTTGGGGAAAAATTGAAAACTCGAATTTAAGGGGATTATAAAATTTTCCAGGGATGAAGATGGAATAATGGGGAAAAGAAAATGTTTTACTTAAAAAGGAATGGAATCTGCGCCACGCTACAGTTTGAGTGCCTGGTTTCTGTTGTCATGGATTGAGAAAAGTGTGAGTACTTTTCCTTTCCAGCCCCCTGACACCATCCTCGGGGATGCAGTTCTGGCTGATATTCAGACAGCAATAAGCTCGAAAGTGTTCCGGAGGAGAAAAATCTCGAATTAACCTTTTCTACCTACTTCACATTGTTTCAAATCCCTCTCAGAAACACCGATTAGAGGGGAAAAACCACAAGGGCTACTGACAGCTTCGTCATGCACCCTTCGAAATGGTCCCCACCGAGATAAACAGGAGATGGGAGGCACCGTTATGCCCCTACCCCTCATTTCCCTGCCCTTACAATGTTTATGCATGTTGTACGCGCACATGCTCCACCCCACTTCCCGATTGAGAGCATTGGGAATCCCACAGATGGAATGGCAGCATCCATTTTCTCCAACTCCTTCCCCTCTCCTTAGCATCGGTGAAATAAGCATTGTCCAGAGGCGGAGAAGAGGAATATAGGGGCTTGTATCATGTTCAACGACTCTCCTGCTGCTCATCTCCGATGAAACCTGGGCATTTCCCTTGGTCACAATACACTTATCCCTCCCAGCGTGTGACAAGCTTCCGCAAACAGGCCAACGGCACTCCCAGCCTCCTCTATTGACCCCAGGGTGTTGATACTATCCAACTGTCTGACCAAATCTGAGATCTGGATCAGCCAACACTTTGTCCGACAAACTGATGCTGTACTCTTTGAGTTACACAAACACCATAGCAATGCCGGACTTGATTCTATCAACTCCCCACTGCCAGCGAAGGCTAAGCCCAGCGGTGCGGAATATAGGTGTCATGTTGGACCCCGAGTTCAGATTCCTCCCCCTACACCCAATCATATATTAACCAACTGTCTATCACCACAAATACATTGCATGCTCAGCCTCTCTGCTGCATGAACTCGAATCCAGCCTATATTACCTGGAGGCTCAATCACCCCAATGCCCACCCTACCAACTGCCCCCCTTCCCAACTTCCAGACAATGCTTCCCGACTGCCTCGCTTCATGTTTTGACTTAGATAAAGTCCCAAACCCTTATTCTCTGCCTTCTTGCTTAGTTCCACTGTATCCCATTGCGTCAGTGAATTGATTTGCAGATCCTTGCTCGCCACTTCCAAACACTTCGGCCTGACTCCCTCCCTATCTCATCAATCCTCTCAATCCTTAAATCGCGGGGCACATTCTCCGCTGCCCTGGCTGTTCCTGTGGCAAAGGATTACTCCTCATACACCTCTCCCTCTGCTCCAACTTCGTTAGACATTCATCAAGGAACTACACCCCGGGGATCTGGAATTGAAAGGAACATAGGAACAGGCGTAGGTCATCCAGCCTCTCGAGCCCGTTCCGCCATTCAATGAGATCATGGCGGATCTTTGATCTATCTCCATATACCCGCCTTTGCTACAAATCCATTAATAACGTTGCGAAACAAAAATGTATCAATCTCGGATTTTAAAACAACAATAGATCTACCATAAACTACCGGTTGCGGAAGAGAGTTCCAAACTTTGTTTTATTAGCTTATGGGATGTGGGCGTCGCTGGCAAGGACAGCATTTATTGCGCATTCCTAACTGCCGTTGAGAAGGTGATGGTGACCCGCCTTCTTGAACCGCTGCAGTCTGTGTGGTGAAGTTACTCCCACAATGCTGTTAGGGAGGGAGTTCCAGGATTTGAGACAGCGACGATGAAGGATCGCCGATATATTTCCAAGTCAGGATGGTGTGTGACTTGGTGGGAACTTGGAGGTGGTGGTGTTCCCATGCACCTGCTGCCCTCGTCCTTCTAGGTGGAAGAGGTCACGGGTTATGGAGGTGCAGCCGAAGAAGCCTTGGCCAGTTGCTGTAGTGCATCTTGTAGGCACTGCAGCCACGGTGCGCCGGTGGTGGAAGGAGTGACTATTTACGGGGGTGGATGGGGTGCAAATCAAGCGGGCTGCTTTGTACTGGATGGTCTCGAGCTTCTTGAGTGTTGTTGCAGCTGCACTCATCCAGGCAAGTGGAGAGTATTCCAACACACTCCTTACTTGTGCGTTATAGATGTTGGAAACGCTTTGGGGAGTAAACAGGTGAGACACTCGCCGCAGAATACCCAGCCTCTGACCTTCTCTTGCTGCCACAGTATATATGTGGCTGGTCCAGTTAAGTTTCTGGTCAATGGTGACCCCCAGAATGCTGATGATGGGGGATTCGGCGTTGGAAATGCCGTTGAATGTCAAAGGTTAGACTCTCGCTTGTTGGAGATATTCATTGGCTGGCAGGATTTGTTGCATGCGGGCAAGGACTGCTTCATTGTCTGAGGAGTTGCGAATGGCGCTGATCACCGTGCAGTCATCAGCGAACATCCCCATTTCTGACCTTATGTTGGAGGGAAGGTCCCCCTAAAAAATGACCCACTCCTCATAATATCTCCACATATGTTTCCATCTCTTTTGCATTCCCCAGATGCTTAGAAGAGGAATATAGGGACTTGACTCACATCCAATGATTCCTCCTGCTGTAATTGTATGAAGTATCTTAACGCCATTTACTCGCCTTCGTTCCCTAACACTTAATACACTTGCCAAACAAAAATCAACCTCATTTTTTTTTATTTTCGATAACTTAGCCTCAACAGCGTTTTGGGGAGAGAGTTACAGATTTAACTCGCCTTTGTGTGAAGAACTACTTCCTGATATCTCGCTTGAATGTACCAGCTCTGATTTTGAAATCATTCCTCACTTGATCTCTACACCCCCACCAGAAGAAAATGTTTATCTCTATCTGCCAGAACAACTCCTTTTGATTAATATAAAAACTTAAATTATAACACCCGACAATCTTCTATTCTCAACAGAATACAGGCCTAGTCTATGCAACATTTTTTCATAACTTAAACACTTTTAGCCCCGGTACCATTCTTAATTCAGAGCAATGAAAGCAGTGCTCTAAATGGGGTCTACGCAGAGCTTTATATAATTGTAACATAACTTCCACTTCTTTCTTTTTTTAGCCGCTTGAGATAAAGGGCAACTTTGCATTAGCCTTTCTATTAAATGATTGTTGTTTCCTCTCCACTAGCATTTAGTGATTTCTGCAGTTGGACCCATGAATCTAGCTGCTCCCACACCGTTCCTAACTTCTCACAATTTAGAAAATACCCGGATCTATTTATCTTAGTTCCAAAGTGGATGACCTCTCAGTTCCCCACCTTGAACTCCAGCTGCACAGTGTTCTCCCTCTCATTTAATCAATGTCTCTTTGCAACTTTCTGCTCCCGTCCTCAATATTTACTGCGCCACGTAACTTGGTTTTGTCAGCAAACTTGGATATATGGCTTTCTATTGTTTCATCCAAGTCATTGATAAATATAGAGAAAAGCTGAGGCCCAAGTTCTGATCCCTGAAGGATACCAAATTATCCTGCAAATTTAATACATATCAATTATCCCTAGCCGTTGTCTCCTACCTCCAACCCAATTCTCTACCAGGTCAATAAACTGCCTGCAATTGCATGCGCTACCGTTTCTCTTAACATTCTCTTATTTGGAAACTTATCGAATGCTTTCTGTAAGTCCAGGTCAATAACATGCATAGAAACTCCCTTATCTACAACATTCGTTCCCGATTTAAAATATCCCACTAGGTTAGTTAGACATGATTAACCTTTACAAATCTATGCTGGCTCTCTCTGATCAGCTCACATTTATCCTAGTGAGCAGTCACTGTGTTCCTAATAACAGATTCTAGTAACTTCCCACAAAGGACGATCCAGCAAGAGACCAATAATATCCTCCTTTGCCTCTCATACTTCTCTTAAATAAATGAGTGACACAGATCATTTTCTAATTCAAGGAAACCATTCCGGAATACAGTGAGTTTTGGAAGATTATCACGAGATCCTCTACAATTTCCTCACCTACTTATTTTAATACCTTGTGTGGAAACCTACCAAACCTTCATATGTGACAACATTTTCCCAAAGTTTCCTCCATTTCCCTGTATTTACTTATATTAAATCTAGTAAGTTCCTCTCCTTGATTTATTGCTAATGCTTCTCGTATCTCTGGTTCTTTATCTTCACCGACTACCGTGAAGACCGTTAAAAGTAATTGTTTAGCAAGTCTTCTGAATCTTGGTGTCCTGCTCGATCCTGAGTTCAGCATCCTCCCCCCACACCAAATCCAATAGATGCCTGCTTTCTATCACCTCCAAAGCATAGCCTGTTCTCCATATGCGGCCAAAATTGTAATCCAGCCTTGATCATCGCGAGCCTTAATTTCTCCAACACGCTCCCTATTGGCCTCCCGACCACCAAACTCCACAAGCTCCAAAATATCGTGAATGCAAAGCGCAAGTGTTCAAGCGGATAAATCCGAAACCACATTCCACTACCTCCTCGCTAATTTCCGCTTGCTCCCTGTGCTCCACTGAATCGATTTTAAGAATCTCGAGATTCCTTCCTGCTTGACTCCCTCCCTATCTCAGCGAACCCCAACAGCCAACCATCGCTCTGCACAAACTCCGCTCCGCTCTCCACTCCTGTGGTGACAGATTACTGCTCTTTCATCGCTCCTTCTGCTCCACTATCGGCAGACGTTCCTCAAGGCGCTGCACGCTAGACGTCTGGTCCCCTCCCTCGGTACCTTCAAAACCATGCTCAATAGGCGCCCACCACTCTTTCCCTTTGTACACTTTACCATATCTACCATCTGCTTAATTTTTCGAAGCATGTCCTACCTCTTTGGTGTCACTCTCGTGTCTCTTGTGCAGTCCTCAAACGTGCTGTCAGTAAATGCGTGACATCTGAAGGATAGTCCAGGTCTTCAACGATGAGATGAAATAAAATAACTGAAGAGGTCAAAGGTGAGAATACCTGAGGATGAAGTGAAACACCCGCAATATTCCACCAGCAACCAGAAGAAACTGATTAAGCAGCCTGGGAACGGACAGCGGCTGATCCCCAGAGGTTGCTAATGGGACTGCAGAGTTAGAGCGGCACATTCCCAGGATCAGCTCCTGTGATCCGGATTTTTCCGTCTCTTGTGTTGATCTCTGTAAGTGTGCGGAATGTGACTCATTCCAGGACAGTGCTGAGGGTGTGAACAAAATGATCAATGAAAGGGACAGTCAGTCTCACAGGGGAATTTATACCAAGAAGGCAACAACTTACACTGTCACTTGTTGTTTTTGGGATAGGTGACAGGACGTTTAAAACCATTTGCTGGAAATCATTTTTCAAATACTTTCCCCATTGAAAGTTCGTTCTTGTGCCAGTGCAATATCTATACAAGAGAAAGGGGCAGAACAGTTATGGATCCACCGCCTTCCCGGGATGGTCTGAAGAAACCTGAATTTGGGCAGAATCAAACATAAAACCCCACCGATATTTGGGTCAAACTTCCAAGAGGAATGTATACGGATAAAATATGTTTCTACCAGGGATGGAGGTGGGATAATGAGGAAAAGAAGATGTTTGTGATTAAACGGAAATGGAATCTGCTTCACTCTAGAGTTTGGGTTCTTGGTTCCTGTGCCTCATGGAGTGAGTAAAGTGTGAGCACGATCTCTTTACAGCAATCTGACACCATCCTCGGGGCTGGAGGCTTTCAGACAGCCTCAAAGATGTAACGGATTACTGTGGGGAGAAAATATCTATTAAATGTATTACCCTCCTTCACTTTGTTGCCAGTTCGTGTCAGAACCCCACACCAGAGCGGAGCAGCCACAAGGGCTACTGACAGATTCCTCAGGTACCCTTCAAAGTGGGCCACCACCTGGAGAAATAGCAACTGGGAAACACCGTCAGCCCCTCCACCTAATACTCCTGTCAATATTATGTCGGAGCCTGTTGTAAGCGCAGCTGCTCTACTCCACTTCCCCATGCGAAGCCATAGGAGTCCTAGGGATGGATGGACAGCATTACTCCATCCCGAAGGAGTCTCCACCCTTTCTTTCCACAACTTTGCACTTGCAATGAGTGACCATAACATGGTTGAATTCCATATCCAATTAGAGGGTGAGAAGGTTGGTTCTCAAACAAGCATACTGAGCTTGAATAAAGGAGACTATGATGGCATGAGAGCAGAATTGATTAAAGTGGACTGGGAAAATAGATAAAAGGGTAAGACGGTACATGAGCAGTGGTGTTCATTCAAGGAGTTATTTTACAACTTTCAAAATAAATATATTCCACTGAGGAAAAAAGGGTGTAAAAGAAATGACAGCCAACCATGGCTAAGTAAAGACATTAAAGAAAGTATCCAACTAAAAACAAGGACATATAAGGTAGCCAAAGTTAGCGGGAGGATAGAAGATTGGGAAGTCTTCAAAAGACAACAAAAAGTAACGAAAGGATTGATTAAGAAAGGGAAAATAGACTATGAAAATAAATTAGCAAAAAATATAAAAACAGATAGCAAGAGTTTCTATAGTTATATAAAAAGAAAAAGGGTGGTTAAGGCAAACGTAGGTCCCTTAGCGGATGAGACCGGGAAATTAATGGTGGGAAACATGGAGATGGCAAAAATGCTGAACAAATATTTTGTTTCCATCTTTACGGTAGAGGACACTAAGAATATCCCAACACTGGACAAACAGGGGGCTCTAGTGGGGGAGGAGCTAAATACGATTAAAATCACTAAGTAATTGGTACTCAGTAAAATAATGGGACTCAAGGCGGATAAATCCCCTGGACCTGATGGCTTACATCCTAGGGTCTTGAGGGAAGTGGCAGTAGGAATTGTGGATGCTTTGGTAATAATTTTCAAAAACTCCCTGAACTCAGCAAAGGTTCCAGCATATTGGAAAACTGCTAATGTAACACCCTTATTTAAAAAGGGAAGTAGGCAGAAGGCTGGACATTATAGACCAGTTAGCCTAACATCTGTGGTGGGTTTTTTGGGGTATATTATTAAGGAGACAGTAACGGAACATTTAGATAAACATAATTTAATAGGACAAAGTCAGCATGGCTTTATGAAGGGGAAGTCAGGTCTGACAAATTTGCTTGAGTTCTTTGAGGACATACCGTACAGGGTGGATAAAGGGGAAACAGTGGATGTAGTGTATTTAGACTTCCAGAAGGCATTCGACAAGGTGCCACATAAAAGATTATTACTCAAGATAAAAAATCACTGGATTGGGGGTAATATTCTGGCATGGGTGGAGGATTGGTTATCTAACAGGAAGCAGAGAGTTGGGATAAATGATTCATTCTCGGACTGGCAACCAGTAGCCAGTGGTGTTCCACAGGGGTCGGTGCTGGGTCCCCAACTCTTTACAATCTATATTAACGATTTGGAGGAGGGGACCGAGTGTAACATATCAAAGTTTGCAGATGATACAAAGATGGGAGGGAAAGTAGAGAGTGAGGAGGACATAAAAAACCTACAAGGGGATATAGAGAGGCTGGGTGAGTGGGCAGAGATTTGGCAGATGCAATACAATATTGGAAAATGTGAGGTTATGCACTTTGGCAGGAAAAATCAGAGAGCAAGTTATTATCTTAATGGCGAGAAACTGGAAAGTACTGCAGTACAAAGGGATCTGGGGGTCTTGGTGCAAGAAAATCAAAAAGTTAGAATGCAGGTGCAGCAGGTGATCAAGAAAGCTAATGGAATGTTGGCTTTTATTGCTAGGGGGATAGAATATAAAAACAGGGAGGTATTGCTGCAGTTGTATAGGGTATTGGTGAGACCGCACCTGGAGTACTGCATACAGTTTTGGTGTCCATACTTAAGAAAATACATACTTGCTCTCGAGGCAGTACAAAGAAGGTTCACTCGGTTAATTCCGGGATGAGGGGGTGGACATACGAGGAGAGGTTGAGTAGATTGGGACTCTACTCATTGGAGTTCAGAAGAATGAGAGGCGATCTTATTGAAACATATAAGATTGTGAAGGGGCTTGATCGGGTGGACGCGGTGAGGATGTTCCCAATGATGGGTGAAACTAGAACAAGGGGACATAATCTTAGAATAAGGGGCTACTCTTTCAAAACTGAGATGAGGAGAAACTTTTTCACTCAGAGGGTAGTGGGTCTGTGGAATTTGCTACCCCAGGAAGCTGTGGAAGCTACTTCACTAAATAAATTTAAAACAGAAATAGTCCGTTTCCTAGAAGTAAAGGGAATCAGGGGTTACGGGGAGCGGGCTGGAAATTGGGCATGAGTTTGAGTTCGGATCGGTCAAGGCCCTGTGGGTGGTGGAGCGGGCCCAGGGGCCGAGTGGCCTGGTCCTGCTCCTACTTCTTGTGTTCTTTAGGGTTGAGGTTGGATCAGATCAGCCATGATCTTATTGAATGGCGGAGCAGGCTCGAGGGGCCGATTGGTCTACTCCTGCTCCTATTTCTTATGTTCTTATGTTCTTACCCCAGATAACCTGCCCAGGACCTGACACGCTAACGGTGGAACTTCTGTCCATTCACAGTCTGTCCCTCTTCCAGTGCACAAACTCCCCCAGATAACCTGCCCACGGTCTGATACAGCAACAGCGGATCTTCTGCACATTGTCCCTCTCGGTGAGCAATCAATCCGGTTTTCCATTGCTGCAGAAGGGAATCACCATTGACGGTTTCAGAGATTGATCCACTAGAAATTCTAATATCATTTAAACAGGATCATGTGTGGATTTGTGATGTGATTTCTAAAGCACAGGGCTGTCCGGAAAATATTAATCATCAGAGGGAGAATATCACCTTTGTTGAAATCTTCATGTTCAGTGAATATTAGAATCAAGTGAGGATTTGAAACTTTTCTCAGCCATTGTTCACTTTCAAATGAGATTTAATTTCTACACGCACCTCTGTTGAAGCTGTGAATTAAACCTTGCAATATTTTACTGAATAGTGAAATGTTATTGAGAAGTTGTTTTTTGTCAATACAACTAACATTGAGACCACTTTCTGTCTGTTCTAATTGAAGATGTTCAACAGAAACACAAGGAAACACTCCGGGTACAAACTGAAACACTGAGAGTGAACACTATCCTAATAAAGGAGAAGGTTAAGGTTTTCCAGCTGGTTGATCGATACGCTGAGCTAACGGTCATTTCTACTGTTCGAGATCGGAAACTTGTAGAACATGAACTGCTGGCAAGAGGGCGAGACCATGAAGAGTGGAGAGAGCAACATCTCCATGGAGAGCTGGAGAAAATCCGAACTGATCAATTATTCCACAGCAGTTTTTCCCGGAGAGAATCCAAATCTGGGAGTTCAGGAGCAGTGAGCGGAGTCCCGGGGATTGGAAAAACAACAATGGTACAAAAGATTGTTCATGACTGGGCCACTGGGAAAATATACCCACACTTTCAATTTGTTTTCAGCTTTAAATTCCGGGATTTGAACGCTATTAACTGTAGAATAAACCTGAGGAATCTAATACTGGATCAGTATCCTTACTTTGGGAATATTCTGGGAGAGCTCTGGAAGAACCCAGAGGGATTGCTGTTTATATTGGATGGTTTGGATGAATTCAAGGACAGTATCGATTTTTCTGACAATCCGAGAAATACAGAACCTCAGCACACTTGCACAGATCCTGAAGACTGGTGTGAAGTGTCTGACATTGTGTACAGTTTAATACAGCACAAGCTGCTCCCAGGATGTTCAGTGCCAGTAACCAGCCGCCCCACTGCATTACATTTATTGGAAAAGGCTGAGATCAGTGTATGGGCTGAAATCCTGGGATATGTAGGTGAAGAGCGGAAGGAATATTTCAACAAGTTTTTTGAAGATCAGACGGTGGCAGCAGCTGTTTTCAAACACGTGGAGGAGAACGAGATCCTGTACACCATGTGCTACAACCCTTCCTACTGCTGGATCCTCGGTCTGTCACTGGGTCCCTTCTTAACACAAAGAGACAGGAATCAGCAGCGAGTTCCCAAGACCATCACCCAACTATATTCCTACTATATTTACAACATTCTGAAAAACCATGGTCGAGGGATTGAAAGCCCCCGTGATGTGTTACTGAAGCTTGGTGAGATGGCCTTCACAGGAGTCTCCGAGAAGAAGATTGTGTTTGGAAATGGAGATTTGATCGAGTACAATCTGCAACCTTCCCAGTTCCTGTTTGGGTTCATGATGGAACTTTTGGAGAGAGATGAATCTGCCCAGAGCGTGGTGTACACATACCCGCACCTCACCATCCAAGAGTTTGTAGCCGCACTCACACAATTCCTGACTCCAGATCCCGGGGACATCCGGAAACTCCTCAGAGAAGCCCACAGCAAGGAAGATGGGCGATTTGAGATATTTCTCCGTTTTGTTGCTCGTCTCTCCTCCCCACAGGCAGCTCGGCCCTGGATGAGTTTCTGGGTCAATTTCTTCATCAAACCACCTGCCGAGTGATTGACTGGGTGAAGGAGAAGGTTGAAGGACAGATTGGAAACACAGAGAGTGAAACTGGTCAAAGGAACCTCCTGAACACATTCCACTCCCTGTTTGAGTCTCAGAATCAAGCACTGGCTCGGAAAACAGTGGGATCTGTGGAAACACTTACATTTAGTGGATTGACATTGACCCCGATTGACTGTGCGAACCTGTCTCACGTCATTGGACTCTGTGATACAATAAAATAACTCGATCTACTGTACTGCAATATTCAGTGTGAGGGACTCCAGCGGCTGGGACCCGTACTGCACAAATGCCGGGTGTTGATGCAACTGTTTATTTGTCTCTAACTGTTGGGTGAATTGTAGAACAGTCACGGATTGTGTTGTTGCTCCGTAATGAAGGGAAACAAACAAATCAGTTAAACCAGAGAGAAGCGATTCAACACCAATATGTCCAATAATAAGAGGATCAGTTGGTAATTCCCTAAGGGCTGGAGAATCTAAAATGGATCCTTGTGAACAAGTAGGGATTGTACAGTCTTTATCGGATCAGCAAATACAGGTCACTGAGAGTCTGATAATTTAATTACAATAAATCATAGTTAATAAGGCGGGACAGCAGAATTTAAACATAAAATATAATCCGGCAGTAAAGATAAAATTAATTTAAAATGTTTTCATCATCCACCATTTCAACTAGAAACAGAATTGGAACCCGAGTTTACATCACTAACAGTTCAATATTTACTCCAATACCGTGCAGGGTGTGTCTTGTCGAGGGGGAAGTTTCCTGGATTGGGAATATTGGGGAATCGGGAATTCTTTCAGCTGTAAATGTTTACAATTATTCACAGTTCTGAACATTGAGTAAAGATTGATATTCAGGATCTTTAACCTGCCGGTGAAAATGTTCCAATCTAACCGGAGTACAGACACACACCGGTCAGTGGTGGGGCCTCGCACACAGCGGGCGGCTCCTGTGTAAACCGGGGGCAGTGAACCCGGGAATTCCCCATAATCCGCCCCCTGTGTGTGAGGCCCCGCTCGGGGAGGGAACTTCCGAAAATTCCCCAAAACCTGTCGGGCCAGATACACCTGAAATAAATGCAGAGCCAGTTTAATGGGGAATAAAGTGAGAGACTCCCCTCCCCTATAAACAAGGAGCACAGGGACATTTAAAACTTGTAACGGGACAGAATAAACTCTATTGCTGCTATTGACAAACATTCACTAAAAACCCTCGGAATCCCACAGCTACCTGAATACACTTCCTCGCACCTCGCTTCCTGTAAGGACACTGGTCCATTCTCCCAGTTTTTCTGACGATGCCACGTTCGTTACTAGTGCTTCCGACATGTCTTCCTTATTCCTCATCCGAGGATTCCCCGCTACCGTGGTTGACACGGATCTTGACCATGTTCATTCTATTTCCCGCACTTCTGCCCTCACCCCTTCCCCTCCCACCCAGAACCACGATAGGGTTCCCCTTGTCCTCACCTTTCATCCCACCAGCCTCCACATTCAATGGATCATCCTCCGCCATTTCCGCCACCTCCAGCGTGATCCCACCATCAAACACATCTTCCCCTCACCTCCCCTTTCAGTATTCCGAAGGGACCGCTCCCTCCGCGACACCCTGGTCCACTCTTCAATCACCGCCAACACACCTTCCCCTTCCCACAGCACCTTCCCGTGCAAGTGCAGGAGATGCTACACCTGCCCTTTTACCACATCCCTTCCCACTGTCCAGGGCCCCAAACACTCTTTCCAGGTGAAACAGCGATTTTCTTGTACTTCTTACAATTTAGTGTACTGTATTCGCTGCTCACGATGCGGTCTCCTCTACATTGGGGAGACCAAACGCAGATTGGGTGACCGCTTTGCGGAACACCTCCGTTCAGTCCGTAAGGGTGACCCCGAGCTTCTGGTCGCCTATCGCTTTAATTCTCTGCTGCACTCGCAGTCTGATCTCTCCGTATTCAGGCCTCTTACACTCTTCCAACAAAGTACAACATAAGATCGAGGAACAGCACCTCCTATTTCAATTAGGCACTTTACAGCCTTCTGGACTCAACATCGCATTTTACAATTTCAGACTATAAACTCGGCCCCTATTTTACTTTGTTCATTATTGTTTTTCCTTTTCCCTTTTTTTTCTCTCGCATGACAGCTGTTGATGACTTTGCCATTGCCATTCACACCTCATCTAGATTCATCTTTTAATTTTAACTTGTCCCATTACCAGTTCCTTTTACTTATACCATCATCCCTTTTGTCTTTTAATCTCTCCTGTCTTCCACCCAATCACAGACCTTCCCTTTTGTTCTTTCCTCCGCTCCCCCCACCTTTCCCGGCCCCGACACTTGCTTAAAAATCTGTTACATCTGTAACTTTTTCCAGTTCTGACCAAGGGTCCTCGACCTGAAACATTAACTGGGTTTCTCTCTCTATAGATGCTGCCTGACCTGCTGGGTATTTCCAGCATTTTCTGTTTTTATTTCAGGGTAAATTCTCCGTGTGATATAAAATCCTGGGGGACTGATTTTACAGCAGCAGTTAGCGTTTCACAATATAACTCACCCCGAGATATTATACAGATTAAAATAATGCACAGAGTATAAAGTACAGGGAATCACCGCTTTATCATTTAATTCCGGGAAAATCGCCCCATTCCCAAAAAATCCGGGATTTAAGGAGCAGCAGAAATGAGACAAGTTTCTCCAAACATGACGGAGCCGGTCACTGAGCTCCGGGAGGGTAATTCTGATCATCAGGGAATGAGAACGGACTGAGGGACAACCCGACCCCACCCGGCCCGGCACCGACCCGACCCCGCCCGACCCCGGCCCCACCCGCCACCGACCCCGGCCCCACACGACCCGCCCAAGGGGGAAATCGCGGGGGGGGGGGGGGGCGAAACCGGGTGATTAATGTCCTGAAGTACTTTCAGTGATTGCTGTAATATCCGAGAGAGAAAAATATATCAGATCCGGGCATTGAATCAGTTTGTTTCTCTTTCCTTTTGTGTTTAGTCTGTGGTCCAATAACCTGGGAGATTCAGGAGTGAAACCACTATTTGCGGCTATGAGGAACCCGGACTGTAAAATACAGAAACTGGGGTAAGTACCAGACTGTGTGAGATTGTGTTTATAATAACTGGATGTCTGACACTGAACATTATTATTAGTATCAGTAATAGTGTTATTAATAAACTCTGGGGATTGACTCTGATTCCTATTATTTCTCTCTCTGATCCCCAGGCTGTATAATGTCGGTCTCACAGATTCTTGTGCCGAGGATCTCGCCTCCGCTCTCAGTACAATCCGCTCACTGACGTATCTGAACCTGACATTAAACTCCTTCACAGACCGATCTGTCCCCGCTCTCCGCCACCTCACACTGACCTGCCGGAGTCTGGAGCGGATCAAGTGAGTGTTTCTGTTAATGTTTAATGTAATTAATAAAATATCAATGGGATTCAGTCACTGTGGGTAATATTGGTCTGTAATTATTATTGAAATATTAACCCCAGTCTCGCGGTTATTTACACTGATGTTCAATCTGTTTATTTCCTGTTTAATCTTTAATCTGTTTCAGGCTGGGGAACAATCGGTTCAGTTCAGACGGAGCGAGACTCCTGAGGGCGCTGCAGGGAACAAGACCCGGATTGACAGTGACCTTTACTGATTTAATTTAATTTAACGGTTCCCCGCTCGAGCTGATCGCGTCATCGCCCATTGTGAGGTCAGAGGCTGAGCCACAGGGTCACCTGACTCAGCCGCTCCCAGGCTGCACCCCTTTCAAAATGGATGTGAGAGTGTGAGTTTCTGAAAATTGCAGAGTGTGTCTGAGTGTGTCTGTATGTGTGAGAGTGTGAGTTTCTGCAAATTGCAGGTTCAGTCTGAGTGTGTCTGTATGTGTTTGAGTGTGAGTTTCTGCAAATTGCAGAGTCTGTCTGAGTGTGTCTGTGTGAGTGTGAGAGTGTGTTTCTGCAAATTGCTGTGGCTGTATGAGTGTGTCTGTATGTGTGAGAGTGTGAGTTTCTGCAAATTGCAGAGTCTGTGTGTGTCTGTATGTGTGTGACTGTGAGTTTCTGCAAATTTCAGAGTCTGGGTGAGTGCGTCTGTATGTCATTTTGGTTTTAATCTTCCAACTCGGCAGTCATCCGTCTGCAGGCTGGCCAGGCTGTGAGTTTGTGTGTGACAAGGCAGGCTGGCAGGCAAAGAGATAAATCAAGACAACATGCAGAATAAAATACTTAAAACTGTCTGTTTGCTTTTAAACTCCCAAACAGAGCAGAGCTATGAAAGAAATCAACTTCCTTTCATTGCTGACAGTGATTTGTGGCAATTTTGCAGGCTGGCTGTGTGTTTGTGAGAGAGACAGAGAGAGAGAGACAGACAGCAAAAGCTGTGTATGCAGGGCTTGTCTGTGTTCAAGTTATCTGCCGTGTGCATTGGTACTGCATCTCATGTCTGAAAACAACTGAAGGTATATACCATTAGATCATACTTATTTAATTCCAGACTGCGCTGTGGTGGGATCTTACTTGCCTTTCTTTCAAGAATTTTGGAAAAAGCTAATCTACATGTATACATCAAGCCATTTGATATTTTTCTGGACTTGACTTTATAGGGGAATGTTTGTGGAGTGTTTCATGGCACATCCTGCTGTGGGATCTTACTCTCACCTTTAGCCTAACCCAAACAAGACAAGACATTTACATAGAACATAGAACAGTACAGCACAGTACAGGCCCTTCGGCCCTCGATGTTGTGCCGAGCATTGTCCGAGACCAAGATCAAGCTATCACACTCCCTATCACTCTGGTGTGCTCCATGTGCTTATCCAATAACCGCTTGAAAGTTCCTAAAGTGTCCGACTCCACTATCACAGCAGGCAGTCCATTCCACACCCCAACCACTCTCTGAGTAAAGAATCTACCTCGGACATCCCTTCTATATCTCCCCCCATGCACCTTATAGTTATGCCCCCTTGTAACAGCTGCCTCTACCCGAGGAAATAGTCTCTGAACATCCACTCTATCTATCCCCCTCATCATCTTATAAACCTCTATTAAGTCGCCTCTCATCCTCCTCCGCTCTAAAGAGAAAAGCCCCAACTCCCTCAATCTTTCCTCATAAGACCTCCCCCCCAAACTAGGCAGCATCCTGGTAAATCTCCTTTGCACTCTTTCCAATGCTTCTACGTCCTTCCTATAGTGAGGTGACCAGAACTGCACACAATATTCCAAATGTGGTCTCACCAAGGTCCTATACAGTTGCAGCATAACCTCACGGTTCTTAAACTCAAACCCTCTGTTAATAAACGCTAACACACCATAGGCCTTCTTTACTGCTCTATCCACTTGAGTGGCAACCTTCAGAGATCTGTGGATATGAACCCCCAGATCCCTCTGCTCCTCCACGTTCCTCAGAACCCTGCCGTTGACCCTGTAATCCTTATTCAAATTTGCCCTACCAAAATGAATCACCTCGCACTTATCAGGGTTAAATTCCATCTGCCATTTTTCGGCCCAGCTCTGCATCCTATCAATGTCTCTTTGCAGCCTACAACTGCCCTCCACCTCATCCACTACTCCACCAATCTTGGTGTCATCAGCAAATTTACTGATCCACCCTTCAGTCCCCTCCTCCAAGTCATTGATAAAAATCACAAACAGCAGAGGACCCAGCACCGACCCCTGTGGCACACCGCTGGTAACTGGTCTCCAGTCCGAAAATGTTCCATCCACCACCACCCTCTGCCTTCTATGAGTTAGCCAGTTACTTATCCAATCGGCCAAATTTCCCTCTATCCCACAACTCCTTACTTTCTTCATGAGACGACCATGGGGAACCTTATCAAACGCCTTACTGAAATCCATGTATACGACATCAACTGCTCTACCTTCATCTACACACTTAGTTACCTCCTCAAAGAATTCAATCAAATTTGTTAGGCAAGACTTACCCTTCACGAATCCGTGTTGACTTTCCCTGATTAAGTTGCCCCTTTCCAAATGGTCTTAAATCCTATCCCTCAGGACCTTTTCCATTATCTTACCAACCACCGAAGTAAGACTAACCGGCCTATAATTACCAGGGTCATTCCTATTTCCTTTCTTGAAGAGAGGAACAACATTCGCCACTCTCCAGTCCTCTGGCACCATCCCCGTGGACAGTGAGGACCCAAAGATCAAAGCCAGAGGCTCTGCAATCTCCTCCCTTGCCTCCCAAAGAATCCTAGGATATATCCCATCTGGCCCAGGGGACTTATCGACCCTCAGGTTCTTCAAAATAGCTAAAACATCTTCCCTCAGAACATCTACCACCTCCAGCCTATCCACCTTTATCACACTCTCATCCTCAAGAACATGGCCCCTCTCCTCGGTGAACACTGACGAAAAGTATTCATTCATCACCTCTCCTATCTCTTCTGACTACATGCACAAGTTCCCACTACTGTCCTTGACCGGCCCTACCCTCACCCTGGTCATTCTTTTATTTCTCACATAAGAGTAAAAAGCCTTGGGATTTTTCTTGATCCGACCCGCCAAGGACTTCTCATGCCCCCTCCTAGCTCTCCTAAGCTCTTTTTTTCGCTCATTCCTTGCTACCTTGTACCCCTCAATCGACCCAACTGAACCTTGTTTTCTCATCCTTACATACGCTTCCTTTTTCCTCTTGACTAGACATTCAACCTCTTTTGTGAACCATGGTTCTCACTCGGCCATTTCCTCCCTGCCTGACAGGGACATACCTATCAAGGACACGCAGTAATTGCTCCATGAAAAAGCTCCACTTTTCGTTTGTGCCTTTCCCTGATAGTTTCTGTTCCCATCTTATACTCCCTAATTCTTGCCTAATCGCATCATAATTACCCCTCCCCCAATTATAAACCCTGCCCTGCCGTATGGCCCTATCCCTCTCCATTGCAATAGTGAAAGTTACCGAATTGTGGTCACTATCTCCAAAGTGCTCTCCCACATACAAATCAAACACTTGGCCCGGTTCATTACCCAGTACCAAATCCAACGTGGCCCCACCTCTTGTCGGCCTATCCACATATTGTGTCAGGAAACCCTCCTGCACACACTGTGCAAAAACTATCCCATCCGAACTGTTTGACCTATAAAGGTTCCAATCAATATTTGGAAAGTTGAAGTCACCCATGACAACTACTCTGTGACCTCCACACCTATTCATAATCTGCTTTGCAATTTCTTCCTCCACATCTTTATTACTATTTGGGGGCCTGTAGAAAACTCCTAACAACGTGACCGCTCCTTTCCTATTTCTAACTTCAGCCCATATTACCTCAGACGGCAGATCCCCCTCGAACTGCCTTTCTGCCGCTGTTAAACTATCCTTGATTAACAATGCTACTCCCCCACCTTTCTTACCAACTTCCCTACTCTTACTGAAACATCTATACCCCGGAACTCCCAACAACCATTCCTGTCCCTGTTCTAACCATGTCTCCGTAATGGCCACCACATCGTAGTCCCAAGTACCAATCCACGCTCCAAGTTCTCCTACCTTATTCCGGATGCTCCTTGCATTGAAGTAGACACACTTCAAGCCATCTTCCTGTCTGCCGGTACATTCCTGCGACCTTGATACCCTCCTCAGTACCTCCCTACACTCACCACTGGCTCGTGGACTACAGCCCTTTTTCCCATCCCCCTGACAAATTAGTTTAAACCCCCCCGAAGAGCCGTAGCAAATTTCCCTCCCAGGATATTGGTGCCCCTCTGGTTCAGGTGCAAACCGTCCTGTTTGTACAGGTCCCACCTTCCCCAGAATGTGCTCCAATTATCCACATAACTGAAACCCTCCCCCCTACACCATCCCTGCAGCCACGTGTTTATCTGCACTCTCTCCCTGTTCCTCAACTCGCTAGCACGTGGCACCGGCAACAAACCAGAAATTACAACATGGTTTGTACTGGCTCTCAGCTTCCAACCTAGCTCCCTAAATTCCTGTTTTAAATCCCCGTTCCTTCTCCTACCTATGTCGTTGGTACCGATGTGTACCACGACTTGTGATTGTTCCCCTTCCCCTTTGAGGATTCTGAAAACACGGTCCGAGACGTCACGGACCCTGGCACCCGGGAGGCAACATACCATCCGTGAGTCTCTTTTGCTGCCACAGAACCTCCTATCTGTCCCTCTGACTATTGAGTCCCCAATAACTATTGCTCTCCTGCTCTCCCCCCTTCCCTTCTGAGCCACAGGGACCGACCCAGCGCCGGAGATCCGGTCACCGTGGCTTACCACTGGTAAGTCGTCCCCCTCAACAGTATTCAAAGCGGTATACCTGTTACTGAGGGGAACGACCACAGAGGATCCCTGCACTGACTGCTTCCTCCTAGCCCCTCTCACCGTCACCCATCTATCTTCATGCTTTGGAGTAATTACATCCCTGAAGCTCCTATCTATGACCTCCTCTGCCTCCCGAATGATCCGAAGTTCATCCAGCTCCAGCTCCAGTTCCCTAACACGGTTTTCGAGGAGCTGGAGATGGGTGCACTTCCCACAGGTGTAATCAGCAGGGACACCTACGGCGTCCCTCACCTCAAACATTCTGCAGGAGGAACATTTCACTGCCTCCCCTGCCATCCCCTCCAGGTAACTTGCAGATTAAACTAGAACAAAAAAGAGCTTACCTGATAGTCACTCACCTCCTTTAGGTTAGAGGAGGAGGAAGGGTGGGGGACACTACAAGTGTAGTGTCTCGGGTTTAGGAACCGCCCAACTTATATACAGGTAAAAATTAATCACTTACCCAGCAACCACTGCGTCCCGCACTTTAAAAGCCTCTGTGGGCCTACCTGGTCGCCACCGCCTCTGTGGGCCTACCTGGTCGACGCCATCGCCTCTTAAGTCCTCCGCCTCGCCGCAGCCGCTCCACCGCCTCTGTGGGCCTACCTGGTCGACGCCATCGCCTCTTAAGTCCTCCGCCTCGCCGCAGCCGCTCCACCGCCTCTGTGGGCCTACCTGGTCGACGCCATCGCCTCTTAAGTCCTCCGCCTCGCCGCAGCCGCTCCACCGCCTCTGTGGGCCTACCTGGTCGCCGCCGCCGCCTCTTAAGTCCTCCGCCTCGCCGCAGCCGATCCACACAGGTCCGCCGCCTCTGTGGGCCTACCTGGTCGCCGCCGCCTCTAAAGTCCTCCGCCTCGCCGCAGCCGATCCACACAGGTCCGCCGCCTCTGTGGGCCTACCTGGTCGCCGCCGCCTCTTAAGTCCTCCGCCTCGCCGCAGCCGCTCCACCCAGGTCCGCCGCCTCTGTGGGCCTACCTGGTCGCCGCCGCCTCTTAAGTTCTCCGCCTCGCCGCAGCCGCTCCACCCTGGTCCGCCGCCTCTGTCATTTGCTAAAAAAAATTACATATATTTTTTAAATTATTTTCAGAATAATCCATTTGATTTTTTTCTGGACTGGGCTTTATTGGGGAATGTGCTTGGGATGTTTTCAGAGCAAAAGCTGCTGTGCGATCTTTCCATTCATTTTGTTACACTCCAGGCAAACCACAGACAGGCAGACATTTAGTTAACAGAAGTAAAATATATATATTATTATTTATTCCTGATTGTATTTACTTCTTTTCACCCTCCCGGGCTTTCATTTACTCTCGGGGACCCGGATTTCTGGGGCCTCGGCTTCACTTCTTCCTGTTTGATTGTCCGCATCAAACATGGACGCACAGCCAGGAAGAGACATCATCAAAAATAGTCACTCCCAGGCTCCACATCTTTCAAAATGGATGCGTGTGTGTGTGGGTGAGTTTCTGCAAATTGCAGAGACTGTATGAGTGTGTCTGTATTTGCATGGGTGTCTGTGTGTCTTCAAATTGCAGAGTCTGTATGAGTGTGTCTGTGTGAGTGGGTGTCTGTGTGTCTGCAAATTGCAGAGTCTGTGTGAGTGTGTGTGTCATGTTACTGTAACTTTTAGTTCTATGTGGGTGGGAGGGAGACTGTTTGAGTGACAGACAGAAAGACAGTCAATGAGAGTGAGAGAGACATGAAATCAAAAGGCAAGTAGCTCGAGGAACAGCACCTCATCTTTCTTTTAGGCACTTTACAGCCTTCCGGACTCAATATCGAGTTCAACAGTTTCAGATCATAACCCCGGCCCCTACCATGTATACATTTTATCCACTCTTTTGTTCCGTGCCTTTTTCCTTTTTTTTTCTCTCTCTCCCCCTACGGCAGCTGTCTCTCATTCTGCCAGCATTTCATTTCTCACCTTTTGTTTCTTAACCTGTCCCATTACCATCTCGTCTTGCCTTGAGCATCTCTTAATGTCTCTACTTACCATAGACCACCCCTTTTGTTCTTTTATTCCTCCCCCCAGCCTCCCCCTTGCATTTTTATCTGTTTTATTTCTTGCTCTTCCAGTGCCGACGAAGGGTTTCGACCTGAAACGCTAACACTGTTTCTCTCTCCACGGATGTTGTCTGGCCTGCTGAGTTTTTCCAGCGTTTTCGGTTGTTATTTAGCAGAATAGTAAGCCTGTTTCTGTAGGCCACAAAGTGAAAAGATAAGATACTGAAAAGTCTCTTGTTGGTTTTAATCTTCCAACACGGCAGTCATCCCGCTGCAGGCTGGCCAGGCTGAGAGTGTGTGTGAGAGAGAGAGAGGGCAAAAGCTCGTGTTTGTGTGAGATGTGGTCTGCTGTCTTATCACCTGCTGTCGTTGAATTAAACCCTCGTGATTTCATTCTGGCCTGGTCCAAATGTAATGCTGTTGTGTATCACTTCATTGCACTTTATTTCATTTCACTTCACTTCAAGACCGACAGTTAGTCAGTGAGATACTGAAAATGTCTTTGTGGACTGTCTGACAATAAAAGCTGCTCTGGGATCTTTGCATTCTTTTTATTCCACTCTACTCAAATCAACACAAGGCAGGCAGGCAGTGAGAGATACACATGAAATCAAGACAACATGCAGAATCGAAATAACAACAGAAAATGCTGGAAATACTCAGTATGTTAGGCAGCATCAGTGGAGCTACAGTGAAACAGAGTAAATGTTTCAGCTCGATGACCTTTCGTCAGAACTTTGCCAGAATCTGACAAAAGGTAATCGAGCTGAAATATTAACTCTGTTTCTCTCTCTCTCCACAGATGCTGCCTTACGTGCTGAGTATTTCCAATACTTTCTGATTTTATTTCAGATTTCCCACATCCACAGCACTTCCTTTTGATGCAGAATAGAAAGCCTGTTTCTGTGGGCCGCAAACTGAAAAGTTAAAATACTGAAAACTGTCTGTTTGCTTTTAAACTGCTAAACAGAGAAGAGCAATGATAGAAATCAACTGTCTTTCATTGCTGACAGTGATTTGTGGCAATTTGAAGGCTGGCCTGTGTGTGTGTGTGTGCGTGTGAGAGAGAGAGACAGGCAGCAAAAGCTGGTGTGTATCGTCCGGGCTTGTCTGTGTTCAAGTTATCTGCCGTGTGCATTGGTACGGCATCTCATGTCTGAAAAAAACAAAGTATGTACCATTCGATCATACTGATTTCATTCCAGACTGCACTGCTGCGGGATCTTACTTTGCCTTTCTTTCAAGAATTTTGTAAAAAGCAAATCTACATATATACATTAAGCCATTTGATATTTTTCTGGTCTGGACTTTATAGGGGAATGTTTGTGGATTGTTTCATGGCATTTCCTGATGTGGGATCTTACTCTCACCTTCAGCCCAACCCAAACAAGACGAGACCTTTAAAAAAAATATATATCTACATTATATTTTTTAAATTGTTTTCAGTATAGACCATTTGATTTTTTTCTGGACTGGGCTTTATAGGGGAATGTGCTTGGCATGTTTTCAGAGCAAAAGCTGCTGTGGGATCTTTCCATTCATTTTACTACACTCCTGTCAAACCACAGACAGGCAGACATTTAATTAACAGAGGTAAAGTATATATATTTTAATTTATTCCTGATTGTATTTACTTCTTTTCACCCTCCCGGGCTTTCATTTCCTCTCGAGGACCCTGATTTCTGGGGCCTCGGCTTCACGTCTTCCTGTTTGACTGTCCTCATCAAACATGGCCGCACAGCCAGGAAGGGACATCATCAGAAATGGACACTCCCAGGCTGCAAATTGTAAGAGTAAAAAATTAATTGTAATAATGTAAGGGCAAATCAGCTGTAATATTTAAGATTAGCTGAACTGCTTAAAGGACTATAGTAAAGGTCAAAGTATCTCCCGAAGGCTACAAGCCGATGGAGACAGGGGTATAATTAGATAAAAGACCAGCTTGCTTAGGCTGCGGTATAGACAATGCAGACACTGCAGAACAAAAACGTGAATCATTGTTTTCTATAATAAACTAACCTCGAAAAGGCGTAAGAATGAAACCTTGCATTGCAGGTGGCTGACCACTATTAAACAAAAGCAGAATAAAGGATGAGTTTCGCTAACAGTGTAAGATTCTAATCAAGTTGTTTTTAGAGACCCTGAGGGTCGCTCATGATGTAATAACTGTGCTGATGTTTGTATTTTCTGGCTTCTGGAAGTGTATAAAGAAGCTTGGCTGACCACTATTAAATTGAGAAGCTGGTCATTAGACCGCAGGCTATGACTCTTCTCCCAGAGCGCTTCGAATAATAAACTGTGATCTTTTGCTTTGAGACAGACTCGAGTGGATTAATTTTTAACCAACACAAAATCTTTCAAAATAAATGTGTGTGTGTGTGAATTTCTGCAAATTGCAGAGTCTGTGTGAGTGTGTGTGTCATGTTACTGTAAATTTTAGTTCAGTGTGGGTGGGATTAAGACTGAGTGAGAGACAGACAGACAGTCTATGAGAGAGAGAGACTTTAAATCAAAAGGCAAGTAGCAGAATAGAAAGCCTGTTTCTGTAGGCCGCTAAGTGAAAGATAAGATACTGAAAAGTGTCTTTTTGGTTTTAATTTTCCAACACGGCAGTCATCCCTCTGCAGGCTGGCCAGACTGAGAGTGTGTGTGAGACAGAGAGAGGGCAAAAGCTGCTGTTTGTGTGCGATGTGGTTTACTGTCTTATTACCTGCTGTTGTATTAAACCCTATTGATTTCATTCTGGCCTGGTCCATATGTAATGCTGTTGTGTATCACTTTATTGCACTTTATTTCATTTCAATTCACTTTAAGACAGCCAGTCAGTCAGTGAGATAATGAAAAATGTCTTTGTGGACTGTCTGACAGTAAAAGCTGCTGTGGAATCTTCGCATTTGCTTTTTCCATTCCACTCAAATTAAGACAATGCAGGCAGGCAGTGAGAGAGACACATGAAATCAAGACAACAAGCAGAATAGAAATAAAAACAGAAAATGCTGGAAATATTCAGTATGTTAGGCAGCATCAGTGGAGATACAGAGAAACAGAGTAAATGTTTCAACCCGATAGCCTATCGTCAGAACCTTTCTAGAATTGATGAAAGGTCATCAAGCTGAAACATTAACTCTGTTTCTCTCTCTCTCCACAGATGCTGCCTTACCTGCTGAGTATTTCCAGCATTTTCTGTTCTTATTTCAGATTTCCTACATCCACAGCATTTCCTTTTGATGCAGAATAGAAAGCCTGTTTCTGTTGGCCGCAAAATGAAAAGATAAAATACTGAAAACTGTCTGCTTGCTTTTAAACTGCCAAACAGAGAGTGTGTGTGTGTGTACACGCACACAGGGCTTGTCTGTGTTCAAATTAGCTGCCGCGTGCATTGGTACTGCACCTCATGTCTGAAAAAAATCAAAGTATATACCATTCGGTCATACTGATTTAATTTGAGACTGCGTTGCTGTGGGATCTTACTTAGCTTTTTACATCAGGCTTTTGATGTTCTGGGGGAGGTGGGACCAGTACAAACTGGACGGTTTGCACCTGGGCGGGACCGATGTCCGAGGGGTGAGTGTTTGCTAGTGCTGTTGGGGAGGGTTTAAACTAAAATGGCAGGGGGTTGAGAACCTGTGCAGGGAGACAGAGGAAAGGGAAGCAAGGATAGAAGCAAAAGGCAGGAAGGAGAAAAGCAAAAGTGGCAGTCAGAGAAATCAAGGGTCTATCAAACATGGCCAAAGTAAATAATAATTCTAAAAGGTCTAAGAGTGTTAAAAAAGCAAGCCTAAAGGCTTTGTGTCTTAATGCGAGGAGCATTCGTAATAAGGTGGATTAATTAGCTGCGCAAATAGATGTAAACGGATATGATATAATTGGGATTACGGAGACATGGCTCCAGGGTGACCAAGGCTGGGAATTCAACATCTGTGGTATTCAATATTCAGGAAAGAGAGGCAAAAAGGAAAAGGAGGTGGGGTAGCATTGCTGGTTAAAGAGGAGATTAACACAATAGTAAGGAAGGATATTAGCTCTGATGATGTGGAGTCTGTATGGGTAGAGCTGAGAAATACCAAGAGGCAGAAAACATTAGTGGGAGTTGTATACAGATCCCCAAACAGTAATGCTGAGGTTGGGGATGGCATTAAATGGGAAATTAGAGATGTGTGCAATAAGGGCGCAGCAGTTATCATGGGTGACTTTAATCTACATATAGATAGGGCTAACCAAATTAGTAACAATACTGTGGAGGAGGAATTCCTTGAGTGTATACGGGATGGTTTCCTGGACCAATATGTCGAGGAACCAACTAGAGGCCAGGCCATCTTCGACTGGGTATTATGTAATGAGAGAGGATTAATTAGCAATCTTCTTGTGCGAGGCCCCTTGGGGAGTAGCGATCATAATATGATAGAAATCTTCATTAAAATGGTCATGATGTGGAGATGCCGGCGTTGGACTGGGGTGGACAAAAATGAGAAGTCGCACAACACCAGGTTATAGTCCAACAGTCTGTTGGACTATAACCTGGTGTTGTGCGACTTCTCATTTTCATTAAAAAGGAGAGTGAAGTAGTTGACTCAGAGACTGCGGTTCTGAATTTAAATAAAGGAAACTACGATGGTATGAGGCACAAATTGGCTAGGATGGATTGGGGAACGTTACTTAAAGGGTTGACGGTGGATAGGCAATGGCAAACATTTAAAGATCGCATGGATGAACTACAGAATGTGTTCATTCCTGTTTGGCATAAAAATAAAACAAATAAGGTGACTCAACCGTGGCTAACAAGGGAAATTAGGGATAGCATAAGATCCAAGGAGAGGACATATAATTTGGCCAGAAAAAGCAGCAAACCTGAGGATTGGGAGCAATTTAGGATTCAGCAAAGGAGGACAAAGGGATTAATTAAGAGGGAGAAAATAGAGTATTAGAGTAAGCTTGCATGGAACATTAAAACTGACTGTAAAAGCTTCTATAGATATGTGAAGAGAAAACGATTGGTGAAGTCAAGCGTAGGTCCCTTGCAGTCAGAATCAGGGTAATGTATAATGGGGAACAAAGAAATGGCAGACCAATTAAATACTTTCTTTGGTTCTGTCTTCACAAAGGAGGACACAGATTAACTCCCAGAGATGTCAGGGAACATAGGGTCTAATGAGAGGGAGGAACTGAAAGAAATGTGTATTTCTAGGGAAATGGTGTAAGGGAAATTGACGGGATTGAAGGCCGATAAATCCCCAGGGCCTGATAATCTACATCCTAGGGTACGTAAGGAAGTGGCCCTAGAAATAATAGATGCATTGCTGCTCATCTTTCAAAATTCTATAGACTCTGGAACAGTCCCCATGGATTGGAGGATAGCTAATGTAACCCCACTATTTAAAAAAAGGTGGTAGAGAGAAAACGGGGAATTATAGACCAGTAAGTCTGATATCGGTAGTGGGGAAAATGCTAGAGTCCATTATAAAAGATGTAATAGCAGAACACTTGGAAAACAGTGACAGGATCAGACAAAGTCAACATGGATTTACAAAAGGTAAATCATGCTTGACTTATCTAATTGAATTTTTTGAGGATGTAATTGGTAGAAAAGATAAGGGAGAACCAGTGGATGTGGTGTATTTGGACTTTCAGAAGGCTTTCGATAAAGTCCCGCATAAGAGATTAGCGTGAAAAGTTAAAGCACACGGGATTGGTGGTAAGGTACTGACTTGGATAGAGAACTGGTTGGCAGACAGGAAGCAAAGAGTTGGAATAAACGGGTCTTTTTCCGAATGGCAGGCAGTGATTAGTGGGGTACCGCAGGGATCGAAGCTCAGACCCCAGCTATTCACAATATATATTAATGATCTAGACGAGGGAACTAGATGTTATATCTCCAAGTTTGCAGACGACACAAAGCTGGGTGGGTGTGTGTGCTGTGAGGAGGATGCAGAGAAACTCCAGTATGATTTGGACAGGTTGGGTGATTGTGCAGATGCATGGCAAATGCAGTATAATGTGGATAAATGCGAGGTTATCCACTTTGGTGGCAAAAACAGGAAGGCAGATTATTATCTGAATGGCAATAGATTGGGAGAAGGGGAAGTGCAACGAGACCTGGGTGTCCTTGTGCACCAGTCGCTGAAGGTAAGCATGCAGGTTCAGCAGGCGGTTAAGAAGTCAAATGGTATGTTGGCCTTCATAGCGAGAGGATTCGAGTGCAGGAGCAAGGATGTCTTGCTGCAGTTGTACAGGGCCTTGGTGAGACCACACCTTGAGTATTGTGTGCAGTTTTGGTCACCTTATCTGAGGAAGGATGTTCTTGCCATGGAGAGAGTGCAGCGAAGATTCACCAGACTGATACCTGGGATGGCAGGAATGACGTATGAGGAGAGATTGGGTCGATTAGGCTTATATTCGCTGGAGTTTAGAAGAATGATAGGGGATCTCATTGAAACTTATAAAATTCTAACAGGACTAGACAGACAAGATGCAGGAAGGATGTTCCCGATGGTGGGGGAGTCCAGAGCCAGGGGTCACAGTCTAAGGATAAGGGGTAAGCCATTTAGGACTGAGATGAGGAGGAATTTCTTCACCCAGAGAGTGGTGAACCTGTGGAATTCTCTACCACAGAAGGCAGTTGAGGCCAATTCATTAAATATATTCAAGAAGGAATTAGATATATTTCTTAAGGCTAAAGGGATCAAGGAATATGGGGAGAAGGCAGGGACAGGGTACTGAATTTGGATGATCAGCCATGATCTCATTAAATGGCGGAACAGGTTCGAGGGGCCGAATGGCCTACTCCTGCTCCTATCTTCTATGTTTCTATGCACCTGCATGTTTGCTTTCAGTGACTGGTGTACAAGGACACCCAGGTCCCTTTGTACACCAGCATTTCCCAATCTAGCACCATTTAAATAATACTCTGCCTTTCTGTTTTTCCTACCGAAGTGAATAACTTCACAGTTATTCACGTTATACTGCATCTGCCATGTATTTGCCCACCCACTCAACTTGTCTAAATCACCTTGAAGCCTCTTTGCATCCTCCTCACAACTCACAAGCCCACCTAGTTTCGTGTTGTCAGCAAACTTGGAAATATTACATTTGGTTCCCTCATCCAAATCATTGATAGTTATTGTGAATAGCTGGGGCCCAAGCACTGATCCCTGCGGTACCCCACTAGGCACCGCCTGCAACCCCGAAAAAGACCCATTTATTCCTACTCTCTGTTTCCTGTCTGTTAAACAATTTTCAATCTATGCCAGTGTATTACCAGAATATTATTTTAAGATGAAAAATTGAGATTAGAATGAAGTTTGTTTCCCGCTTTTAATTGCGATGTACCTAAAATAATTCAACACTTTTCGTGATAAGAGCAGGGATTAATATTGTGGAGAATGTTTGAGAGAAAAACATCAGAAGTGAAATTGGTAAATTATAAATCTTTACGTCAACATACGAGTAAACATTTCCAAGTCAGTCTGACTGGTTCTCCTGTCCAGGAAGAAAGCCAAATGTTATTTCTGTTAAATCGTAGCTTTTCCTGCTTTTTGCTTTTAATTTAGTGCTGCAAATTGTGTTTTTCTACACTTGTGAGTAAGTGCTGCATTTCTGACATGTTACATTGGTGGTGCGCTGGTTCAAGAGAACAACGTTTATTAATGGAAGTGATTGAAGTTGAAAATACGGACACACGTTTTGTTCAATTCTTTTTACTCCAGCTCTTTTTTTACTCTCTCCCTCTCTCTGTTCCCTCTCTGTTTTTTTCTTGATTAAAAAGTACCCTGAAATATTTCACTCTAACTGTTTAAAATAACAACATTAAATCACATTTCTGTGACATTTTTTATGTCTTAAACGATTCAATTTGTGGCTCGGAATCCGGAAGTTTCTTTACCTGAAAGATTTGAGTGTTTAAAGTTGATCTAGGAAATGGGATCAAAGGCTGTTTGCGACATTCCTGCATTGTGGAACAGTATGATATCTTTGCAGAGGCAGGAAATGGCATTGTTGAATGGAGGTGCAGTTTTTGCCCAGGGCAGCACCCTGGCCAGGGACAACTGATCAGTTGCATCCTGTGTAGATCAGAAACAGGTTAAGGAGTTCATAGTAAACAGCCCAAGACAATGGGTCATCCAGACTAGAATCGTCGTTGTCTGGTTCACAGATGTGATTTCCAGTTTAAAAAAAAAGTAAACAGCTTAACTGCAGACTGCAACATTTGACACGTTGGACCCCCTGTGACCCTACCTCATTGTCACAGCTGTATTTTGCTGTGTCTTTGATGTAATGCCTCCCTGACGGATTGTATCTCTGCTGAGGTGGTGTGATGGAGGGCAGTCAGAAACACATTGTTCTCTGTCTATATATGCTTTGTATCTGATTTGTATTCCCTCACTTTACCTGACGAAGGAGCAGCGCTCCGAAAGCTCGTAATTTCAAATAAAAGTGTTGGACTATAACCTGGTGTTGTGCGACTTCTCATTTTTGTCCACCCCAGTCCAACACCGGCATCTCCGCACAATGAAATGGTTAAAAAATGTCTGGCCAACGCCAAAGACTTCAAGCACAGGAGATGCTGGAATATACAAATACCAAGGATCCCAGACCAGGTGAGGCAGAAGGTGTTGACACACATTCTAGTTCTGCATCTCTTCTGTCTTTGGAGCAGGTTCTATTTAACTTTAAAATGTCTCTCTCAAATAATAGGCCTGAGAGAGATCCGGAGAGAAATTGAGAACAGACAAATGAGAGTTTCAAAGAGAGAGGTGCCCCACTGCCCCGCTCGCCCTCCATAGCCCTGTATCAATCCCGAACTAATCCCACTGCCCCGCGCTCTCCCCATAGCCCTGTATCAATCCCAAACTAATCCCACTCTTCTTCTTAGGCAGTCCCTCGGAACCGAGGATGACTTGCTTCCACATTAAAAATAAGTTCGCAGGTGACTGATGAGTCCAATGCGGGACCGACAGTCTCTGTCACAGGTAGGGCAGACGGTGGTTGAATGGGCGGGTGGGTGGGGTGCTTGGGTTGACGTGCGCTCCTTGCGCTGCCTGCGCTTGGCTTCCGCTTGCTCCCGGCGAAGAGACTCTAGGTGTTCGGCACCTTCCCGGATGCTTCTCCTCTACATTGTGCGGTCTTGGGAGAGGGATTCCCAGGTGTCGGTGGGGATGTTATACTTTTTCAAGCAGGCTTTGAGGGTGTCCTTGAAGCGTTTCCTCTGCCCACCTGGGGCTCTCTTGCCGTGCCGGAGCTCTAAGTAGAGCGCTTGTTTGGGGAGTCTCATATCGGGCATGCGGACGATGTGACCCGTCCATCGGAGCTGCTCGAGCGTGGTCAAAGCTTCGATGCTGGGGATGTTGGCCTGCGCAAGAACACTGACGTTGCTGCGCCTATCCTGCCAATGGATTTGCAGGATCTTGCGGAGGCAGCGTTGGTGGTACCTCTCCAGTGCTTTGAGGTGCCTGCTGTACATGGTCCATATCTCTGAGGAATACAGCAGGCGGGTATCACTGCTGCTCTGTAGACCATGAGCTCAGTGCCGGGTTTGAGGTCCTGGTCTTCAAACACTCTCTTCCTCAGGCGACCGAAGGCTGCACTGGCACACTGAAGGCAGTGTTGGACTTCGTCAATGACGTCTGCCCTTGTTGACAGTAGGCACCCGAGGTATGGAAAGTGGTCCACGTTGCGCAAGGCCTTGTTGTGGATTTTGATAAGCGGGGGGGCAGTAGTGTGTGGCGGGGGCAGGATGGTAGAGGACCTTTGTCTTACGGATGGTTAGTGTAAGGCCCATGCTCTCGTACGCTTCAGTGAAGGTGTTGACGATGGTTTGGAGTTCGACCTCTGAGTGAGCGCAGACGCAAGCATCGTCTGCATACTGTAATTCGACGACAGAGGATGGGACGACCTTGGATCTGGACTGGAGGCGACGGAGGTTGAACCGTTTCCCGTTTGTTCTGTAAATTAGCTCCAATCCAGCGGGGAGCTTACTGAGGGTGAGATGGAGCATTGCAGCAAGGAAGATAGAGAAGAGCGTTGGTGCGATGACACAGCCTTGCTTGACCCCGGTTCGTACGTGAATTGGGTCTGTGGTGGATCCGTTGGTCAGGATCACGGCTTGCATGTCGTCGTGGAGCAGGCGGAGGATGGTGACAAACATTGCCTCGCTCTCTTCCCCACAGCCCTGCATCAACCCCAAATTAATCACACTGCCCCGTTCTCTCCCCATAGCCCTGCATCAACCCCCAAACTAATCCCACTGCCCCGCTCACTCCCCTAGCCCTGCATCAATCCCCAAACTAATCCCACTGCACCGCTCTCTCCCCATAGCCCTGTATCAATCCCAAATAATCCACCAGCCCCACTCTCTCCCCATACCCCTGTTTCAATCCCAAACTAATCCCACTGCCCCGCTCTCTCCCCATAGCCCTGTATCAATCCCAAACTAATCCGACTGCCCTGCTCTCTCCCCATAGCCCTGTATCAATCCCCAAACTAATCCCACTGCCCCGCTCTCTTCCCCATAGCCCTGCATCAATCCCAAACTAATCCCACTGCCACAATCTCTTCCCCATAGCCCTGTATCAATCCCCAAACTAATCCCACTGCCCTGCTCACTCCCCATAGCCCTGCATCAATCCCCAAACTAATCCCACTGCCCCGCTCTCTCCCCATAGACCTGCATCAATCCCAAACTAATCCCACTGCCCCGCTCACTCCCCATAGCTCTGCATCAATCCCAAACTAATCCCACTGCACCGCTCTCTACCCATAGCCCTGCATCAATCCCCAAACTAATCCCACTGCCCCGCTCTCTCCCCATAATCCTATTTCAATCCCAAACTAATCCCACTGCCCCGTTCTCTGCCCCATAGCCCTGTATCTATCCCAAACTAATCCCACTGCCTCGCTCTCTCCCCATGGCCCTGTATCAATCACAATCTAATCTCACTGCCCCGCTCTCTCCCCATAGCCCTGTATTAATCCCAAACTAATCCCCCTGCCCCGCTCTCTCCCCATAACCCTGTATTAATCCCCAAACTAATCCCATGCCCTGCTCTCTTTCCCATAGCCCTGCATCAATCACAAACTAATCCCACTGCCACGCTAACTCCCCTAGCCCTGTATCAATGCCAAACTAATCCACCATCGCCACTCTCTCCCCATACCCCTGTTTCAATCCCAAACTAATCCCACTGCTCCGCTCTCTCCCCATAGCCCTGTATCAATCTCAAACTAATCCCACTGCCCCGCTCTCTTCCCCATAGCCCCGCATCAGTCCCAAACTAATCCCCCTGCCCCGCTCTCTCCCCATAGCCCTGTATTAATCCCCAAACTAATCCCATGCCCTGCTCTCTTTCCCATAGCCCTGCATCAATCACAAACTAATCCCACTGCCACGCTAACTCCCCTAGCCCTGTATCAATGCCAAACTAATCCACCAGCGCAACTCTCTCCCCATACCCCTGTTTCAATCCCAAACTAATCCCACTGCTCCGCTCTCTCCCCATAGCCCCGCATCAATCCCAAACTAATCCCACTGCCCCGCTCTCTCCCCATAGCGCTGCATCAATCCCAAACTAATCCCACTGCCCCGCTCTCTCCCCATAGCCCTGTTTCAATCCCAAACTAATCCCACTGCCCCACTCTGTTCCCCATAGCCCTGTTTCAATCCCAAACTAATCCCACTGCCCCGCTCTCTGCCCCATAGCCCTGTATCAATCCCAAACTAATCCCACTGCCCTGCTCTCTCCCCGTAGCCCTGTATCAATCCCAAACTAATCCCACTGCCCTGCTCTCTCCCCATAGCCCTGTATCAATCCCCAAACTAATCCGACTGCCCTGCTCTTTCCCCATAGCCCTGTATCAATCACAATCTAATCTCACTGACCCGCTCTCTCCCCATAGCCCTGTATCAACCGCAAACTAATGAAGGATCCAGCTAGTTCCCAAAGAATTCTGGGATACTTGGCTAGGTTTAACCCTCCCAAAGAAGGTAACTGTAAGAAATAGCCCACCGAAAGGTTCTGCTTGTTCCCAAAGAATTCTGGGATACTTGCTTATGTTTAACCCTCTCATAAAAAACGCACTTGTAAGGAATAGCTGTAGATTCAAAGATGGGGCATAATTAAAACGGAGACTGACAACATGCAGCTGGGAACAGATAGCAGGGATGTAAGCGAGGTCGAATATCGAACATCAGAGACCAGTAAAACTGATAAGGGGATCGTAAAATGCAAGGAACAGGCACTTTTGCAGGCTGCAAGGTCTCTATTCACTAATTAAAATTCGGGATGTGTATTCACAGCGCCTTAGTGGAGTCACTGTCCAAGCACGGCCTGTCCTCCCAGGAGATAAGGGGTCCAATTATCAAACATGGTACGAATTCGCTGGAAACATGAATCACTGTGGCTTTGTGCTTGTTCGGCAGTTGAAGGTAAAACTGGTCCTCTCGAACAATAAACTATGCTTATAGCGAGGAAGAGATAACAACAGGAATGTGGAGGTAGGGTTACTCCCAACATCTGTGTCCAGCATGGGCAGGGGAGGGGCACCTGAGTTCAGGGGATGGGCCCAACAGTTGAGTGACTAAACACCGAAACCAATAAAGAGTAACTGTGGTGATGTTGTTTGTACGTGTACGCCCCCATTCTGTAGTAAGTGGGCGTTCCTTATAGAACTGTATATCTTGAATGAACCGCTGTTTTTCCTTTGTGAGTGCACCTCAAGCTTGAGGAAGCTGGGTGGCTCCCCTTGTGCACAAGTCTCTCTTAGTTGTTTTAATAAATTTTGTTCTTGTCCTCAATTCCGTCTCTGTCTAGATTTTCTCCAAATTCGAATCTAACAGTTGGTGTCAGAAGTGGGATACTGCAGGTAAGGACCATCGGAGTTAAAAGACACTGGGAGCGAGAACCCTGTCGTGTCCTAAGGAAGGAAGCCAGAGTAAGGCTCGTAGGAGGAATAAGGACTCGCTCGTTAACCTGTGGGGCTATAAAACCGGGTATGGGCCTGTGCCATATGAGTTGAAAGACACTGTGAGCGTAACCAGTGGGGCTAAGATCGTATGGGCCTGTGAGTATTAAATTACCCACATAGTAAAATTATTCCTCATGGAGACCATGGACTGACGGAATTGATTAGACATAAATGTATGTATTTCTGATTTTAGAGTATAAGGTGATACATTTGTGCCGATACGTTTGTGCCGATAAAGTATAAGATAGAGTATAAGAATATACGTGAACTCGAAGAAACCAAACAGGTGTTACAATCTTGTGAGATAGAGAAGGAAAACGATCTAATTTGCAGGCTAACCAATCTGAAAACTCAGCAAAGAAAAACAAACAGGGATTTGGAAAGCCAGGAAAAGCTGCTGAGACACCAATGTAAAAAAAAAAAAATTAAAGTTTTACCGACATGGAAGTTATTAATGTCTGTGCCAAGACAAATAAAACACAAGATTTGCTGAGTGAAAGGAACCTTAAAAGAAATGCTGAGATCTCAGTTTGTGTGAAAGTGAGTTAAAAGAGAGAAAGTTTACCTGACTGTGAATGTTTAAGGAGTTACAGTATTTCTTTTGTCTGTAAGTCTGTCTTTAAAAGGTGTCTGTCATTTTTGTTTAAGCTCCACCCACTCTTTTGTACTGAGAGCTTGTCTTGTCTTGAATAATGGACAAGTGTGCTGTTTTAAGTTTGTTAATTGTTTTACAAAAGATAAGCTTCATCCTTGAAGTTAATGTGCCTGGAATGAAATGAATAGAACGTTTACAAAGCATGTGTGAATGTTTCTTTGTTAGTGTGGTTTCTTCCTTTGTTTTTCAAGTGACGCTGCTTAGTTTTAAATTTTGGTTTGAATTGAATTGGAGTTATTGAGGTAGGTTAACCTATTAAAACCAGACTTTTATTGTGGCCACGGTGAAATGCTGGTTGCTGTAAATTTGTGTGGAAGCTACTAGTTCCGGACATGTGGCAAAAACACATCAACAATATTTTTTTTTTGGAAATCAGAGGATTGTGTGGAGCTGTTTCACCGAATGTTTAGGATATCTCATTGTTAAGCTACAAGACTTTGCTGTGAAGTTGTGACCAAACCTGACAGTGACTGACGTCTGTGTTTGTCTACTTTTGAAATGCAAAATAAAGAAGTTAACTCTTTCCACAAGCAGCTGTGAACTCTGTTTTTAACTCCACGAGCACATGTGGGTTTTGTAAACATTTTGGGCATTGTTAAAATTTTAAGTTTAAAATTTGAGAGGATTGACGAATTAACCCATTTAGTTCTTAAAACTTTTGTCTTTGTCTTGGATTTTGGAAGTTTTAGGAATGTGCGAATAAGATTGTGCCCCCAGGATTGAAAAAAAACTTTCAACTGCAATTTAAGTTAAGCTGGTGTGTAAAAACTGAGAAGAGCAACAAAAAGTTTGTTTAACAAAAGATTAAGTTTCAGTCTAACATTTAACCTTGGAGTCGCGGTTGCTATGGTGAAATTTTCCAAAGCAGTGCGATTTGATTTGTTTAAATGTGAAAATCTAATTTTTCTCCAGTCTCTTCGGGGTTAGTGGAGAAAGGGTGATCCTCCATCGGAGTGTCCCACTTCCCCTACAACTGTCGCCAGGAGGTCATACCTGGTGTGTCACCCTGTGGGTAGGTCCCAACAGTGAGGGCCTGCTCTTAGGTATGGATATTCTTCATCAGATAGAGGCAAATTTGCTCCTAAGAGATCATTTATTGGAAATAGGGGGGGCCCCAAGGGGGGAGGTTTCCCTTCCAGAAATGTAAAGCCCGACAATGCGGAGTACAAGCCCTCCGCCCGGTTAAGCGCACATGGGCGGAGGAAGGACCATGGGGGAGAGTTTGCGAGGCTTACCCTCTTGCATGGGCCACCCACAAATTAGACTGTGGCAGAGCAGAGAGCGTCCACGGTCCCTACCACGAGGCCCACCAACAATACCCCCTCCGATCAGAAGCTCAAAGGGCCGTTGAGTCTATAGTTGAGGACTTATTAGAAACTGGTATAGTGACAAAGACCTGTTCCCGTACCAACTCCCCAGTGTGGCCAGTGCAGAAACCAGATGGATCCTGGAGAATGACCATCGATTATACGTCTCTGAACCGGGTCACTCCCAAGCTCCATGCTTTAGTGGCGAATCCTGCCACTATTTTAAACGGCCTCCACCCAGCCCTGTCCATATTCATGGCACTGGACATATAAAACGGATTCTGGACATGTCCTTTGGATCCCGGGTCCCAAGAGCGTTTCGCTTTCACTGTCCAGTCCACCCAATATACTTGGACCCGGTTGCCTCAGGGATTTCACAATGCCCCTACTATTTTTCACGAGAGCCTGAAAAAGGCTCTCAAGCCGGCATTAGCAGATTCCCGAATGCAAGATTCTGCCTGTCTTCAATATGTAGATGACATCCTCATTGGTAGGCCCTCGCCCTCAGCTCATCTGGACACCCTGACGTGTGTCCTGGAGACTTTAGTTCTAGGGGGGGGGGGGGGGTGCCTTACCAGATAGATTCCGATCAGGGAACCCACTTCACCGGCAAGGACATCAAACAGGCTTTAGCCCTCCTGCTACATTACAGGTGTAGATTTTGTCCCAAAGATCTGTGGGGTTCATGTTGGATTCTGCACCAAATCAGGCTGGTTCAGTCCATCCCCGGAGGATGGTGAACCCATCACTATTCTGTCCCTTTCTGTTGTACAGATACTCACCTGGCATTGGAACAAACATTCAACGGAAAAAATATCCGGGACAAAAATCACAGAAACAGGTATTAAACCTCCTGCCACCTCTCTCAAAGATAAATAACAAGTGATGCAGATTGTTCTTTGAGGTAAGCAGTTTAATTCTTGTTTTGAATTGTCCTTACTTAAGGAAATACATCCTTGCTCTCGAGGCAGTGCAAAAAAGGTTCACTCGGTTAATCCCGGGGATGAGGGGGTGGTCATATGAGGAGAGGTTGGGTAGATTGGGACTCTACTCATTGGAGTTCAGAAGAATGAGAGGCGATCTTATTGAAACATATAAGATTGTGAAGGGGTTGGATCGGGTGTATGCGGGGAGGATGTTCCCGATGATGGGTGAGACTAGAACTAGGGGACATAGTCTTAGAATAAGGGGCTGCTCTTTCAAAACTGAGATGAGGAGGAACTACTTCACTCAGAGGGTGGTAGGTCCATGGAATATGCTGCCACAAAAAGCTGTAGAAGCTACATCATAAAATAAATTTAAAACAGAAATAGACAGTTTCCTAGAAGTAAAGGGCATTAAGGGTTACGGGGAGCGGGCAGGAATTTGGAGATGAGTCTAGGTTCGGATCGGTCATGGCCCTGTGGGTAGTGGAGCGGGCCCAGGGACCGTGTAGCCTGATTCTGCTCCTATTTCGTGTGTGCAATTCTGTTAGATGCAGGAGATGGTTCTGTGATAGTAGATAGTAGATTGGCGGTTAGGATCAGATCAGCCATGATCTTATTGAATGGCGGAGCAGGCTCGAGGGGTCGATTGGCCTACTCCTGCTCCTATTTCTTATGTTCTTATGTTCTTATGTGAGACTGACTGACACCTTCATTGACCAATTAGGAAGGACATGCTCAGTCACAATAGCCAACGGCCATCTTGCTCATCTATCTGAAGGCACCAACCCTGCCCTCGGGACATTTTCCTCCTTCAGCAGCAGAGCATCTCTTGACCACATCCTGCTGCAATCAGCTGGTCAGATGTTCAGTTGGATGAAGGAAGAGGTGGACGAGTGGTGGGACGGGCATTGGATAGTGAGACTTCACGTTACGAGTTCGGGAGACAGGATTTGTGAAGATTAATGATGGGAGGCTGTGATCCCTCCATGGGGCGTCGTTAGGCGGGAGCTGGGATCGGAGACAGGGCCACGGCAATAATGGGTAGATCCTGCAACCTGTGCTCCAGTCCAGTGAGACTGCACCAGGAGCAGAGCCTGGACATGTCACACTGTCATACCGACAGTGGGCGGCGCCTGTGCTAGCTGCTGTGTGATTGGCTCCTGGCTTCCTTTGTTATGTCACGGGGAGGCAGGTTTTAGCCCCTGGTTACAATTCATCAGTTGTAGTTACCGTGGGCAGGAGGTGGAGTTGGCGGCATGCTGAGTGAATGAGTTTTGTCCTTAAAAACAGGAAAAATGACAGAAATGCACATGTTATTACTAAATAATTGAATCAAACGCTATTAAATACAAATATAATGAAATTAAATATAATCAGCGTCAGAGAGACAGAGTTGGGTAAAACGCAATCGGAGTGGATCGCAAGCAGAGTGGAAGCTGGGAATGAGGTGACAGTAAATTTCGGTGGAGAGGAGGAAGGCGGTTTATCACGTCCAACTCAAAAGGAGTGCAGCCAAGAAATCTAAATTAAGTATCCAATATTTATGTTCTTTGTATTTTGTAACTCGGTGGTTCTTGTTAAGCTTGGATAAATAATTTAGTCTTTCAGTAGTTTGGTTTGAGGAGCGAAAATAAAATGTGCATTATTGTTTAGAAATAGTTAACAGCAATTCCATAAATCACCTTGTATCCAAATAGTTGATTTCAAATTTCTAATAAGGTTGGAGCGAAAGCTACAGCCCTTAGCCTGCAATTCCTGCGCCATTTGGGAACTTCAGGACGCTTCATGAGTCCCGGATGCCAATATTTTCAGGAAAAGTCGCCAGCTACTCGAAATCATGCTGGGTGTTTCTGAGCTTGCGGGGCAGTTGGATTCACTGCAGGACGTACAGGTGGCTGAGTGTGTCCTGGATCGCAGGTTCCAGGAGATGGATACTGCACAGTCAGAAGGAATTCAGAATGGCAAGTAGGTTGCCACTCACAAATGTGGGACGAGGCAGGCAGTGTAGGTAACCTCCGGGAGTGTGGCACTCTCAAGCCGATATTCCCCATTAGTTGCAGGTGAGGGTGACAACACCTCAAAGAAGTGCAGGGCCGACCATGGAACCGTGAGGAAAAGGACTGCACAGGGGCAACAGGAAAGTGTCGGAATGCAGCAGTAATTGGGGATTCGACAGTCAGTGGGACGGACTGGCATTTCTGCTACTCCGATGTGAGACCCGTATGTTATCTAGTCTGTCTGGTGCTAGGTTAATGACATCACGGAGTGGGGGCAGAACAGTCTACGGGGGGAAGGGCAAGAGCCAGAAGTCGTGGTCCATTTCGGAACCGACGACATAGGCAGCAAAAGGGTTGATGTCCTGCAGTAAGAGTTTAAGAAGCCAGGGACGAAGTTAAAAATCTGGGCCAGAAAGGTCATAATTTCTGGAATATTCCCAGTGACAGGATGCGCAAGTGAGGAGGACAAATAGAAGGATATGGCAGGCTATTGCGTTGCTACAGACATTCTGCAGGAGGGAGGGTTTCAGATTGCTGGAACATTGGGACCCGTTCTGTAGCCGGAGGGACCTTTTCAAGATGGACGGGTTGCACCTGAACTGAGCTGAATATCCTTGCGGGAATGTTATCTCGTGCTGTTGGGGTGGGTTCAAACTAATTCGCCAGGGTGTTGGGCACCAGGATGTAGTATTAAAAAGTAGAAACAAGGTGCACAGAGGACTGGGAGAGACGGTTTTAGTTAGAAGAGTTCTAATGTGTAAATGCACAAAGTGGAATATGATGTAATGGCGATAACTGAGACTTGGCTCAAAAAAGGGGAGGATTTGATGCCTAATACCACTGGGTACAATGTATTCAGGAAAGAGAGGGAATTAAAAAAGTAGGATGTATAGCAGTTTAGATTGAGAAACATATTCCAGTGCTGGAAGGAAAACGTGTCCTTGAGGGGTCCAAGGCAGAATCTATTTGGATGGAGTTGAGACACAATAGATGAGATATTACGCTTCCTGATGTATTTTATGAGCCAAACAGTGGGATGGAGATAGAGGAGCAGAATTGCAAAGAAATTACTGAGAGGTGAAGGAACAATAGAGTAGTGATAATGCGAGACTTTAGCAACACCAATAGAGACTGGGATAGTAAACGTGTTAAGGGCAGGGAGGGGGAGGAATTTCTGAAGGGAGTTCAGGAGAACTTTCTTGATCAGTTTGATTCCTGCACAATGAGGAAGAAGGCATTGCTGGATCTTGTCCTGCGGTATGAAATGGGTTAATTGGAGAATGTCACAGTGGGGGAGCATCTCGGGACTAGTGATCATAGTATCGTAAGGTTTAGTTTAGTTATGGAGGAGTACATGAAGAATTCTGGAGTAAAATTATTTAAATTAAAGATCGCTAACTTCAGCGAATTGAGGAGAGATTTGGCCCGGGTGAATTGGAGTCAAAGACTGGCAGACAAAATGTAACGGAGCAATGGACGATTTTTAAAGAGGAGATGGTTCGGTTACATCCTAGGTAATTCCTACAAGTTGGAATTGGAGAGCAACCAAAGCCAGAGCTCCGTGGATGGTAAAGGAGTTGGAGGCTAGGATGAAGCAGAAAAAGGGGGCGTATAACATATGTCATCTTGATAATACAAGGGAGAATCAGGCTGAATATAGAAAGTTCAGATGGGAATTGAAAAAGGAGATAAGAGGGGCAAAGAGACAGTACGATAATAGATTAGCCGCTAACATAAAGAGGAATCCAAAGGTCTCCTATAGGCATATTAACAGTAAAAGGTTTGTCAGAGGAGCGGTGCGACTGATTACAGACCAAAATGACGATGTATTGGTGAAGGCGGAGGGCATGGGTGAGGTAGTAAATGAGTACTTTGTGTTGGAGTTTACCAAGGAAGGGGACTTTGACAAAGCTATGGTAAACGAGGAGTTTGGTGGGATACTGGATGTGATAAAAAATAGATATCGACGAGGTTCTAGAAAGGCTGGTGGTAATCAACGTGGATATCACCCGGTCCGGATGGGATGCAACGTAGGATGCTGAGGGAAGTAAGGGTAGAAATTGCGGAGGTTCTGGTCATAATATTCCAAGTCTCCTCAACTACAGGGGTGGTGCTGAGGACGGCATGATTGCAAATTTTACATCCTTGTTCAAAAATGCTTAGCAGGAAATACCTGGCAATTACCGACCAGTCAGTTTAATGTGGGTGCTGTGGAAGCTTTTAGAAATAATAATCCGGGTGAAAATTAACAGCCACTTGGAAAAGTCTGGAATAATATAGGAGAGCAAGCACTGATTTGTGAAGGGCATATCATGTTTGCCTAACGAGATCGAATGTTTACTTGAATTAACAAAGATGGAGGATGCGGGCAGAGCAGTTGGGATTGTATATATGGACTTTGAAAAGACGTTTGATAAAGTACCACATACGAGGCGTGTTCGCAAAATTGAAGCCCATACGATAAATGTGGAAGTAGCAGCATGGATATAAAATTGGCTTATAGATAGAACCAGAGCGTTGAGGTGAGTCGCAGTCTTTTGGACTGGATTGAGATATACCGTGGTGTTCCCTGGGGTTCCGTACAAAGACTACTGCTGCTTTGATAAACATTAATGATTGGACTTGTGGGTAAAGGGCACATTTTCGGGCAAAGTGCAGATGACACGAAACTTGGAAGTGTAGTAACCACTGAGACAGCTGGTAATAAACTTCAAGAGGAAATAGATAGGCTGGTGGACTGGGCGGACACGGGGAGGATGAAATTCAATGCAGAAAGGTGTGAGGTGAGACATTTTGGTAGGAAGAATGAGCAGGCACAGAACCAGCTAAATATTACAAATATAAATTGGATGCAAGAAAACAGAGACCAGGGGGATTTTGCGCACACGTTTTTGAAGGTGGCAGGAAAGGTTAAAAAAGCAGTTAGGATCCTGGCTTTATTATTAGAGGCACAGAGTACAAAAGCCAGGAAGTTATGTTAAACCTGCAAAAAACTCCAGTTCGGCCCCAGCTGGAGTATTGTGTCCAATTCTGGTCACCGCTCTTTAAAAAGGACATAGATACATAGATACATAGATACATAGAAGATAGGAACAGGAGTAGGCCATCCGGCCCTTCGAGCCTGCTCCGCCATTTAATGAGATCATGGCTGATCCTCCAATTCAGTATCCCGTCCCCGCCTTCTCTCCGTAACCCTTAACCCCTTTTGCCTGTAGAAATATATCTAATTCCCTCTTAAATATATTTAATGAGCTGGTGTACACTGCCCTCTGTGGCAATGAGTTCCACAGGTTCACCACCCTCTGAGTGAAGAAATTCCCCCTCATTTCTGTCCTAAATGGTTTAGCCCTTATCCTTAAATTATGTTCTCTAGTTCTGTTCTCAGCCGCCAAGGGAAACATTCCTTCTGCATCTAGTCTGTCTAGACCTGTCAGAATTTTATACACTTCTATGAGGTCCCCTCTCAATCTTCTAAACTCCAGTGTGTACATCCCTAAACTACATAGTCTCTCCTCAGAGGTCAATCCCGCCATTCCTGGTATCAGCCTGGTGAATCGCCGCTGCACCCCCTCCATGGCAAGAACATCTTTCCTCAGATGAGGCGACCAAAACTGTACACAGTACTCGAGGTGTGGTCTCACCAGTGCCCTGTACAGCTGCAGCAAGGTATCCCTGTTCCTGTATTCCAACCCTTTTGCTATGAAGGCCAGCATACTGTTTGCCTTCTTGACCGCCTGTTGCACCTGCATGCTCGCCTTCAGTGACTGGTGTACAAGAACACCCAGGTCTCTCTGTACTTCCCCCTCTCCCAATTTATTGCCATTTAAATAATAATTTGCCCTCCCGTTCCTGCACCCAAGGTGGATAACTTCGCACTTGTCCACATTATAGTGCATCTGCCATTTATCCGCCCAATCACCCAGTCTGTCCAAATCGCTCTGGAGCTTCCTGGTCTCCTCCTCTGAGCACACCCCCCCTCCTAGTTTAGTGTCGTCTGCAAATTTGGAAATGCTGCATCCGACTCCCTGATCCAGGTCATTAATGTAAATTGTGAACAGCTGGGGACCCAGGACAGATCCCTGCGGTATCCCACTTGTTACTGCCTGCCATTCAGAAAATGAGCCGATTATTGCAACTCTCTGTTTTCTATCTGACAGCCAGTTCTCTATCCACGTCAATACTTTCCCCTTTATCCCATGAGCTTCAATTTTCCATGCTAATCTTTTATGTGGGACCTTGTCGAAGGCCTTTTGGATGTCCAGGTACACGTGAAGTATTTGAAGAGGGTGCAGAAGAGATTTACCATGATGATTCGAAGGGTGATGGATTGCAATTACGTGGATAGATTGAAGAAGCTGGGGTTATTCTCCTTTGAGCAGAGAGTAATAAGAAGAGATTTGATGGAGGTGTTTAGAAACATAGAAGACAGGAGCAGGAGTAGGCCATTCGGCCAGTCGAGCCTGCTCCGCCATTCGATGAGATCATGGCTTATCATCCAAACTCAGTACCCTGTACCTGCCATCTCCCCATATCCCTTGATACCTTTAGCTTTAAGAAATATATCTAACTCATTCTTGAATATATTTAATGACTTGGCCTCAACTACCTTCTGTGGTAGAGAATTCCACAGGTTCACCACTCTCTGGGTGAAGAAATTCCTCCTCATTTCTGTCCTAAATGGCTTACCCCCTATCCTTAGATTATGACCCCTGGTTCTGGACTCTTCGACAATCGGGAACATTCTTCCTGCATCTAGTTTCTCCAGACCTGTCAGAATTTATATGTTTCCATGAGATCCCCTCTCATTCTTCTATACTCCAGCGAGTATAAGCCCAATCGACCCAATCTCTCCTCATATGTCATTCCTGCCATCCCAGGTATCAGCATTGTGAATCTTCGCTGAACTCCCTCTATGACAAGAACATCCTTCCTCAGATAAGGCGACCAAAACTGCACACAGTACTCAAGGTGTGGTCTCACCAAGGCCCTGTGCAACTGCAGCAGGACATCCCTGTTCCTATACTCAAACAATTTCGCTAAAATCATCGTTAAAATCATGAATGATTTAGACAGAGTAAATGAAGATAAAATGTTTCCAATATTTGAAGGGTCACTAACCAGAGGGCACAGATTTAAGGTGATTGGCAGAAGAACCAGAGGCGACATGACCTAAAACATTTTCACACAGCTAGTGGTTAGGATTTGGAATTCACTGCCTGATAGGGTGCTGGGTAAAGATTCAATAGTAGCCTTCAAAAGGGAATTGAGTAAAAGCTTGAAGGGGAATAATTACAGGGGTATGGGGAAAGAGTGAGGGAGTGGGAATAACTGGATGGCCCATCGAAAGAGTAGACGTAGACTCGAGGGGCCGAATGGCCTCCGTCTGTAAGAAAGAAAGACTTTCATTTATACAACACCTGTCACGACGCCCGAAAGCGATTTACAGCCAATCAAGTACATTTGAAGTGTAGTCACTGTTGTAATGTAGGAAATACAACAGTCGATCTGCTCACAGCAAGCTCCCACAGACAGCAATGTGCTAATGACCAGATACACTGTTTTTTAAATTCATTCACGGGAGTGGGCGTCGCTGGCAAGGCCGGTTTTTATTGCACATCCCTATTTGCGCTTGAGAAGGTGGTGGTGAGCTGCCTTATGAAACGCTGGAGTCGTTTGTTGAAGGTTCGCACACAGTGCTGACTTTGTCGTTGCGGTTTGGTACAACTGACTGTCTTGCTAGGCCATTTCAGGGGGCAGTTCAGAAACAACCACATTGCTCTGGGTCTGGAGTCACAAATAGGCCAGACCAGATAAGGACGGCAGATTTCCTTCTCCAATGGACATTAGGTACCAGATGATTTTTTACGACAATCCGCTAGTTTCATGGTGACCATTAATGATACTCGCTTTTATATTCCAGAATTATTTAATTTACTGAATTGAAACTCCGCAACTAATGAAGAGAGATTTCAACTCAAGTCTCCAGATTATTAGGCCAGGCCTCTGCATTACTAGAACAGTAACATAACCACTATGCTACCATTCCCACGTTGATTGAGGGATATATATTGGCCAGAACACTGGGGATAACACCCCTGCTGCTCTAAAATAGTAACATGGGAATTTTTACTTCCACCTGAGAGAGCAGACGAGGTCTCAGCTTAACGTTTCATCGGAAAGACGGCAACTCGGACAGTGCAGCATTCCCTTTGTACTTCCCGCCTAGATTTCTATGCTCAAGTCTCTGGAGTGGGACTGTGAACCCACTACCTCCTGACTCAGATCCGAGAGTGCTACCCACTGAGCCACGCCTGACACTTACATTGTGTTCAGCAAATTAAAGAGGTCATACATTACTTTGAAAATAAGAATCTAAATTGGATAGAATAGTTCAGACATCTGGGAGCACAAATACTTCTGTGATGGATTAATCTATGATTCTACGATCACATAAAATTGCATGAAACATACAGGCAGAAAGAGGACACTCGGCACAAACAGTTCATTCAAGCTTATATGACCAATCGAGCCTCCTCCCTTCCTTCCTCATCGAACTCGATCAGCATAACCCTCTACTCGCTTCACACTCAAGTGCTTATCTAGCCTCCTCTTAAATTCTTCTATATTAATTGCCTCAACAACTCCCTCTTGCAGCGAGTTCCACATTCTCAACACTCGCTTGGTAAAGTAGCTCCTTCTGAATTCCCGATTTGATTTCTTGGTAATTATCTTATATTTAAGGCCTCTAGTTTTGCTCTTCGCCACAAGTGGAAACACTCTCTCTGTATCTCCGCTATCAAAAACTTTCATAATTTTAAAGACCTCAATTAGGTCACACCTCAACCTTCTCTTTTCAAGAGTAAAGAGACAAAGCCTGTTTTCCCTGCCCTGGTAGGTATAAGCTCGCATTTCTCGTACCATCCTTGTAAATCTTTTTTTTTCATCCTTTCCAGTGCCTCTATATTATTTTCGAATATGACGACCAGAAGTATACATAATGCTTCGCGTGTGGTCTAACCACGGTTCGATACAAGTCTCGCATAACTTCTTTACTTTTCAATATCATCCCTCTAGTAATAAACCCGAGCACGAGGTTTGCTTTGTATGATTTATTAACCTGCGTCTCTACATTAAGTGATTTGTGTATTTAAACTCTCTCATCGCGTTGCTACAATATCCTCTTTAGATTCTTATTTTCCAAGTAATATGTGACCTCCTTATTTTTCTTAACAAAGTTCAATACCTCACACTGATCTGTGCTGTAATATATTTGACAATTATGTACACATTTTGCAAGTTTGAGGTGCTGAATTAGTTTGAGGAACGTTGTTAGTTTAATGTGCTGAATTAGACTGAGGTGCTGTATTATTTGATGTGCTGCATTTGTTTGAGATGCTGCATTAGTTTCAGATGCTGAATTAGGTTGAAGGGAAAAAATAGTTTGAGGTACTGAATTAGTTTGAATGGCTGAATTAGCTTGAAGTGCTGTATTAGATTTATGGGCTGTGTTTCTTTGAGCAATACAGATGTACGGGTATTATGGCGACGTGTTCCATTAGGAGAAATACAATAATTATTTATTGTGAAATTGCACAATCTTGTAATAAAAGTAATGACTGTTTAATTCTCAAGACCAGAGAATAAAACCCTGTAATTTAAGCTGAAAATGAAAGTGCATCAATTAAATTAGTCAAACCAAAAAAGAAATACCGCATAGCAGGCACGAGACAGGAAGAAAAAAATTGAAATTGGATTTTCAATGAACACAGTCCGGTGCAGAGCATCACGGAAGCAAAGTGAGACCAACTGATGAGCCCCATCTTGATAAAATAAACAGCATATTGCAGAGTTCATTTTTAAAGTAGTTCCCGAATATTATCAAAATGGTCAAGTCTTTGGGGCTTTCACTACAAGAGGGACTCAAATCGGTTGACAAATATTTGTTCAAACAACAAGAACTAATTTAAACGATGTTTTTACCCGACTGTCCCAGTGGGCAAACTAGAGTGTATAAATGGAAGGCTCTGGGAATGTATTGCCTCAGAGATTAATTCAGAGAGATTACCTGCAGCAAGAAGGGGCAGATCGCTTCACACAGAAAATGTTGGCAACATTTTACAACATCAGAAACATATACTACATCATCCTTGCAGTCATTGGTGTTCCAGGTGAGCGACTTCAATACATTGAGCTTTGTCAGACTCTCTGCTTTGGACTCAGCATTTGGCTATTATTTTGACCTGCTGTATTAGATTGAAGTGCTTTATCAGATTGAAGTGCTGCATTAGATTGAAGTGCTGTATTTGATTGAAATGCTTTAATAGATTGAAGTGCTGTATTAGATGGAAGTGACGTATGAAATTGAGGGTCTGTAATAGATTGGAGTGCTGTATTAGATTGACGTACTGTTTTAGATTGAAGGATTGTATTAGATTGAAGTGCTTTATTAGATTGAAGTGTTGTTTTAGATTGAAGTGCTGTATTAGATTGAAGTGCTGTTTTAGATTGAAGTGCTGTATTAGAATGAAGTGTTGTTTTAGATTGAAGTGCTGTAATAGATTGAAGTGCTGTATTAGATTGAAGTGCTGTATTAGATTGAAGTGCTGTATTAGATTGAAGTGCTGTATTAGAATGAAGTGCTGGATTAGAATGAAGTGCTGGATTTTATTGAAGTGTTGTATCAGATTGAAGTGCGGTATCAGATTGAAGTGCTGTAATTGATTGAATTGCTGTATTAGATTGAAGAGCTGCATTAGGTTGAAGTGCTGTATTAGATTGATGTGCTGTATTAGATTGAAGTGCTGTATTTGATTGAATTGCTGTATTAGATTGAAGTGCTGTATCAGATTGAAGTGCTGTATTAGATTGAAGTGCTGTATTAGATTGAAGTGCTGTATTAGATTGAAGTGCTGTATTAGATTGAAGTGCTGTATTAGATTGAAGTGCTGTATTAGATTGAAGTGCTGTATTAGATTGAAGTGCAGTATTAGATTGAAGTGCTGTATCAGATTGAAGTGCGGTATTAGATTGAAGTGCTGTCTTAGATTGAAGTGCGGTATTAGATTGAAGTGCTGTATTAGATTGAAGAGCTGTCTCAGATTGAAGTGTTGTATTAGATTGAAGTGCTGTATCAGATTGAGGTTCTGTATTAGATTGAATTGCTGTATCAGATTGAAGTGCTGTATTAGATTGAAGTGCTGTCTTAGATTGAAGTGCTGTCTTAGATTGAAGTGCTGTCTTAGATTGAAGTGCTGTCTTAGATTGAAGAGCTGTATTAGATTGAAGGGCTTTATTAGATTGAGGTTATGTATTAGATTGAAGAAGTGTTTTAGATTGAATTGCTGTATTAGATTGAAGTGCTGTATTAGATTGAAGTGCTGTATTAGATTGAAGTGCTGTATTAGATTGAAGTGCTGTATTAGATTGAAGGGCTTTATTAGATTGAGGTTATGTATTAGATTGAAGAAGTGTTTTAGATTGAATTGCTGTATTAGATTGAAGAGCTGTATTAGATTGAAGTGCTGTATTAGATTGAAGTGCTGTGTCAGAATGAAGTGTTGTATTAGATTGAAGTACTATATTAGATTGAAGTGCTGTGTTAGATTGAAGTGCTGTGTTAGATTGAAGTGCTGTGTTAGATTGAAGTGCTGTGTTCGATTGAAGTGCTGTATTAGATTGAAGTGCTGTATCAGATTCAAGTGTTGTATTTGATTGAAGTGCTGTATTAGATTGAAGTGCTGTATTAGATTGAAGTGCTGTATTAGATTGAAGTGCTGTATCAGATTGAAGTGCTGTATTAGATTGAAGTGCTGTGTTAGATTGAAGTGCTGTATTAGATTAAAGTGCTGTATTAGATTGAAGTGCAATATTAGATTGAAGTGCTGTATTAGATTGAAGTGCAGTATTAGATTGAAGTGCAGTATTAGATTGAAGTGCTGTCTTAGATTGAAGTGCGGTATTAGATTGAAGTGCTGTATTAGATTGAAGAGCTGTCTCAGATTGAAGTGTTGTATTAGATTGAAGTGCTGTATCAGATTGAAGTGCGGTATTAGATTGAAGTGCTGTCTTAGATTGAAGTGCGGTATTAGATTGAAGTGCTGTATTAGATTGAAGAGCTGTCTCAGATTGAAGTGTTGTATTAGATTGAAGTGCTGTATCAGATTGAGGTTCTGTATTAGATTGAATTGCTGTATCAGATTGAAGTGCTGTATTAGATTGAACTGCTGTCTTAGATTGAAGTGCTGTATTAGATTGAAGAGCTGTCTCAGATTGAAGTGTTGTATTAGATTGAAGTGCTGTATCAGATTGAAGTGCTTTATTAGATTGAGGTTCTGTATTAGATTGAATGGCTGTATTAGATTTAATTGCTGTATTAGATTGAAGAGCTGTATTAGATTGAAGTGCTGTGTCAGATTGAAGTGCTGTATTAGATTGAAGTGCTGTATTAGATTGAAGTGCTGTATTAGATTGAAGTGCTGTGTTAGATTGAAGTGCTGTGTTGGATTGAAGTGCTGTGTTAGATTGAAGTGCTGTGTTAGATTGAAGTGCTGTGTTAGATTGAAGTGCTGTATTAGATTGAAGTGCTGTGTTAGATTGAAGTGCTGTGTTAGATTGAAGTGCTGTGTTAGATTGAAGTGCCGTGTTAGAATGAAGTGCCGTGTTAGATTGAAGTGCTGCATTAGATTGAAGTGCTGCATTAGATTGCAGTGCCGTGTTAGATTGAAGTGCCGTGTTAGATTGAAGTGCTGCATTAGATTGAGGTGCCGTGTTAGATTGAAGTGCTGCATTAGATTGAAGTGCTGTGTTAGATTGAAGTGCCGTGTTAGATTGAAGTGCCGTGTTAGATTGAAGTGCTGTATCAGATTGAAGTGCTCTCTTAGATTGAAGTGCTGTATCAAATTGAAGTGTTGTATTAGAATGATGTGTTGTATTATCTTGAAGTAATGTATCAGTTTGAAGCGCTGTATCAGATTGATGTGCTCTATTTTATTGAATTGCTGTATTAGATTGTAGTGCTGTATTGGATTGAGGTGCTCAATGAGATTGCTGTATTAGATGGAAGTGCTGTATTAGATGGAAGTGCTGTATTAGATGGAAGTGCTGCATTAGATTGAAGTGGTTTACATAGAACAGTACAGGCCCTTCGGCCATCGATGTTGTGCCGAGCATTGTCCGAGACCAAGATCAAGCTATCACACTCCCTATTACTCTGGTGTGCTCCATGTGCTTATCCAATAACCGCTTGAAAGTTCCTAAAGTGTCCGACTCCACTATCAGGAATGGCGGGATTGAACTATGAGGAGAGACTATGTAGTTTAGGGATGTACACACTGGAGTTTAGAAGATTGAGAGGGGACCTCATAGAAGTGTATAAAATTCTGACAGGTCTAGACAGACTAGATGCAGAAGGAATGTTTCCCTTGGCGGGTGAGAACAGAACTGGAGGACATAATTTAAGGATAAGGGCTAAACCATTTAGGACAGAAATGAGGGGGGATTTCTTCACTCAGAGGGTGGTGAACCTGTGGAACTCATTGCCACAGAGGGCAGTGTACGCCAGCTCATTAAATATATTTAAGAGGGAATTAGATATATTTCTACAGGCAAAAGGGGTTAAGGGTTACGGAGAGAAGGCGGGGACGGGATACTGAATTGGAGGATCAGCCATGATCTCATTAAATGGCGGAGCAGGCTCGAAGGGCCGGATGGCCTACTCCTGCTCCTATCTTCTATGTATCTATGTATCTATGTAGATTGAATTGCTGTATTAGATTGAAGTGCGGTGTTAAATTGACGTGCTGCATTAGATTGAAGTGCTGTCTTAGATTGAAGTGCTGTTTTAGATTGAAGTGCTGTATTAGATTGAAGTGCTGTATTAGATTGAAGTGCTGTATTAGATTGAAGTGCTGTATTAGATTGAAGTGCTGTATTAGATTGAAGTGCTGTATTAGATTGAAGTGCTGCATTAGATTGAAGTGCTGTATTAGATTGAAGTGCTGTATTAGATTGAAGTGCTGTATTAGATTGAAGTGCTGTAATAGATTGAAGTGCTGTATTAGATTGAAGTGCTGTATTAGATTGAAATGCTGTCTCAGATTGAAGTGCTGTATTAGATTGAAGTGTTGTATTACATTGAAGTGCTGTATCAGATTGAAGTGCTGTATCCGATTTGTGTGCTGTATTAGACTGAAGTGCTGTATCAGATTGAAGTGTTGTATTAGATAAAAGTGCTGTCTTATATTGAAATGCTGTATTAGATTGAAGTGCTGTATCAGATTGAAGTGCCGTATAAGATTGAAGTGTTGTATTAGATTGAAATGCGGTATTAGATTGACGTGCTGTATTAGATTGAAGTTACGTATTTGATTGAAGTGCTGTATTAGATTGTGCTGCTGTATTAGATTGAAGTGCTGTATTAGATTGTGCTGCTGTATTAGATTGAAGTGCTGTATTAGATTGAAGGGCTTTATTAGATTGAAGTTACGTATTTGATTGAAGTGCGGTATTAGATTGAAGTGCTGTATTAGATTGAAGTGTTGTATTAGATTGAATTGGTGTATTAGATTGAAATGCGGTATTAGATTGACGTGCTGCATTAGATTGAAGTGCTGCATTAGATTGAAGTGCTGTATTAGATTGAAATGCTGTATTAGATTGAAGTGTTATTTGATTGAAGTGCTGCATTAGATTGAAGTGCTGTATTAGATTGAAATGCTTTATTAGATTGAAGTGCTATATTGGACTGAAGAGCTGTGTTAGATTGAAGTGCTGTCTTAGATTGAAGTGCTGTATTAGATTGAAGTGCCGTATTAGATTGAAGTGCTATATTAGATTGGAGTGCTGTATTAGATTGAAGTGCTTTATTAGATTGAAGTGCTGTATCAGATTGAAGTGCTGCATTAGATTGAAGTGCTGTATTAGATTGTAGCGCTTTATTAAATTGAAGTGCTGTATTAGATTGAGGTTCTGTATTAGATTGAAGTGCTGTATTCGATTGAAATGCTGTATTAGATTAAAGTTGTTTACACAGAACAGTTCAGCACAGTACAGGCCCTTCGGCCGTCGATGTTGTGCAGAGCATTGTCCGAGACCAAGATCAAGCTATCAGACTCCCTATCACTCTGGTGTGCTCCATGTGCTTATCCAATAACCGCTTGAAAGTTCCTAAAGTGTCCGACTCCACTATCACAGCAGGCAGTCCATTCCACACCCCAACCACTCTCTGAGTAAACAATCTATTGGACTGAAGAGCTGTGTTAGAATGAATTGCTGTATTAGATTGAAGTGATGTATTAGATTGAAGTGCTGTATTAGATTGAAGTGCTGCATTAGATTGAAGTGCTGAATTAGATTGAAGTGCTGCATTAGATTGAAGTGCTGCATTAGATTGAAGTGCTGTATTAGATTGAAGTGCTGTATTAGATTGAAGTGCTGTATTAGATTGAAGTGCTGTATTAGATTGAAGTGTTGTATTAGATTGAAGTGCTGTCTTATATTGAAATGCTGTATTAGATTGAAGTGCTGTATCAGATTGAAGTGCCGTATTAGATTGAAGTGTTGTATTAGATTGAAGTGCTGTATTAGATTGAGGTGCTGTATCAGATTGAAGTGCTGTATTAGATTGAAGGTCTTTATTAGATTGAAGTTATGTATTTGATTGAAGTGCGGTATTAGATTGAAGTGCTGTATTAGATTGAAGTATTAGATTGAAGTGCTGTGTTAGATTGAAGTGCTGTATTAGATTGAAGTGCGGTATTAGATTGAAGTGCTGTATTAGATTGAAGTGTTGTATTAGATTGAAGAAGCGTATTAGAATGATGTGTTGTTTCTTCTTGAAGTAATGTACCAGATTGAAGCGCTGTATCAGATTGATGAGCTGTATTTGATTGAATTGGTGTATTAGATTGAAATGCTGTATTAGATTGAAGTGCTGTATCAGATTGAAGTGCCGTATTAGATTGAGGTGCTGTATCAGATTGAAATGCTGTATTAGATTGAAGTGCTGTATTAGATTGAAGTGCTGTGTTAGATTGAAGTGCTGTATTATATTGAAGTGCTGTATTAGATTGAAGTGCTGTCTTATATTGAAATGCTTTATTAGATGGAGGTGCTGTATTAGAATGAAGTGCTGTATTAGATTGAAGTGATGTATCAGGTTGAAGTGCGGTATTAGATTGAAGTGTTGTATTAGATTGAAGAAGTGTATTAGAATGATGTGTTGTTTTTTCTTGAAGTAATGTATCAGATTGAAGCGCTGTATCAGATTGAAATGCTGTATTAGATTGAAGTGCTGTATTTGATTGAAGTGCGGTATTAGATTGAAGTGCTGTATTTGATTGAAGTGCTGCATTAGATTGAAGTGCTGCATTAGATTGAAGTGTTATTTGATTGAACTGCTGCATTAGATTGAAGTGCTGTATTAGATTGAAATGCTGTATTAGATTGAAGTGCTGTATTAGATTGAAGTGCGGTATTAGATTGAAGTGCTGTATTAGATTGAAGTGCTGTATTAGATTGAAGCGCTGTATCAGATTGAAGTACTGTATCAGATTGATGAGCTGTATTTGATTGAATTGGTCTATTAGATTAAAATGCTGTATTTGCTTGAAGTGCTGTATCAGATTGAAGTGCCGTATCTGATTGAAGTGCCGTATTAGATTGAAGTGCTGTATTAGATTGAAGTGCTGTATTAGATTGAAGTGCTGTATTAGATTGAAGTGCTGTATTAGATTGAAGTGCTGTATTAGATTGAAGTGCTGTATTAGATTGAAGTGCTGTATTAGATTGAAGTGCTGTATTAGATTGAAGTGCTGTATAAGATTGAAGTGCTGTCTCAGATTGAAGTGCTGTATTAGATTGAAGTGTTGTATTACATTGAAGTGCTGTATCAGATTGAAGTGCTGTATCCGATTTGTGTGCTGTATTAGACTGAAGTGCTGTATCAGATTGAAGTGTTGTATTAGATAGAAGTGCTGTCTTATATTGAAATGCTGTATTAGATTGAAGTGCTGTATCAGATTGAAGTGCCGTATAAGATTGCAGTGTTGTATTAGATTGAAATGCGGTATTAGATTGACGTGCTGTATTAGATTGAAGTTACGTATTTGATTGAAGTGCTGTATTAGATTGTGCTGCTGTATTAGATTGAAGTGCTGTATTAGATTGTGCTGCTGTATTAGATTGAAGTGCTGTATTAGATTGAAGGGCTTTATTAGATTGAAGTTACGTATTTGATTGAAGTGCGGTATTAGATTGAAGTGCTGTATTAGATTGAAGTGTTGTATTAGATTGAATTGGTGTATTAGATTGAAATGCGGTATTAGATTGACGTGCTGCATTAGATTGAAGTGCTGCATTAGATTGAAGTGCTGTATTAGATTGAAATGCTGTATTAGATTGAAGTGTTATTTGATTGAAGTGCTGCATTAGATTGAAGTGCTGTATTAGATTGAAATGCTTTATTAGATTGAAGTGCTATATTGGACTGAAGAGCTGTGTTAGATTGAAGTGCTGTCTTAGATTGAAGTGCTGTATTAGATTGAAGTGCCGTATTAGATTGAAGTGCTATATTAGATTGGAGTGCTGTATTAGATTGAAGTGCTTTATTAGATTGAAGTGCTGTATCAGATTGAAGTGCTGCATTAGATTGAAGTGCTGTATTAGATTGTAGCGCTTTATTAAATTGAAGTGCTGTATTAGATTGAGGTTCTGTATTAGATTGAAGTGCTGTATTCGATTGAAATGCTGTATTAGATTAAAGTTGTTTACACAGAACAGTTCAGCACAGTACAGGCCCTTCGGCCGTCGATGTTGTGCAGAGCATTGTCCGAGACCAAGATCAAGCTATCAGACTCCCTATCACTCTGGTGTGCTCCATGTGCTTATCCAATAACCGCTTGAAAGTTCCTAAAGTGTCCGACTCCACTATCACAGCAGGCAGTCCATTCCACACCCCAACCACTCTCTGAGTAAACAATCTATTGGACTGAAGAGCTGTGTTAGAATGAATTGCTGTATTAGATTGAAGTGCTGTATTAGATTGAAGTGCTGCATTAGATTGAAGTGCTGCATTAGATTGAAGTGCTGCATTAGATTGAAGTGCTGCATTAGATTGAAGTGCTGTATTAGATTGAAGTGCTGTATTAGATTGAAGTGCTGTATTAGATTGAAGTGCTGTATTAGATTGAAGTGCTGTATTAGATTGAAGTGTTGTATTAGATTGAAGTGCTGTCTTATATTGAAATGCTGTATTAGATTGAAGTGCTGTATCAGATTGAAGTGCCGTATTAGATTGAAGTGTTGTATTAGATTGAAGTGCTGTATTAGATTGAAGTGCTGTATCAGATTGAAGTGCTGTATTAGATTGAAGGTCTTTATTAGATTGAAGTTATGTATTTGATTGAAGTGCGGTATTAGATTGAAGTGCTGTATTAGATTGAAGTATTAGATTGAAGTGCTGTGTTAGATTGAAGTGCTGTATTAGATTGAAGTGCGGTATTAGATTGAAGTGCTGTATTAGATTGAAGTGTTGTATTAGATTGAAGAAGCGTATTAGAATGATGTGTTGTTTCTTCTTGAAGTAATGTACCAGATTGAAGCGCTGTATCAGATTGATGAGCTGTATTTGATTGAATTGGTGTATTAGATTGAAATGCTGTATTAGATTGAAGTGCTGTATCAGATTGAAGTGCCGTATTAGATTGAGGTGCTGTATCAGATTGAAATGCTGTATTAGATTGAAGTGCTGTATTAGATTGAAGTGCTGTATTAGATTGAAGTGCTGTATTATATTGAAGTGCTGTATTAGATTGAAGTGCTGTCTTATATTGAAATGCTTTATTAGATGGAGGTGCTGTATTAGAATGAAGTGCTGTATTAGATTGAAGTGATGTATCAGGTTGAAGTGCGGTATTAGATTGAAGTGTTGTATTAGATTGAAGAAGTGTATTAGAATGATGTGTTGTTTTTTCTTGAAGTAATGTATCAGATTGAAGCGCTGTATCAGATTGAAATGCTGTATTAGATTGAAGTGCTGTATTTGATTGAAGTGCGGTATTAGATTGAAGTGCTGTATTTGATTGAAGTGCTGCATTAGATTGAAGTGCTGCATTAGATTGAAGTGTTATTTGATTGAACTGCTGCATTAGATTGAAGTGCTGTATTAGATTGAAATGCTGTATTAGATTGAAGTGCTGTATTAGATTGAAGTGCGGTATTAGATTGAAGTGCTGTATTAGATTGAAGTGCTGTATTAGATTGAAGCGCTGTATCAGATTGAAGTACTGTATCAGATTGATGAGCTGTATTTGATTGAATTGGTCTATTAGATTAAAATGCTGTATTTGCTTGAAGTGCTGTATCAGATTGAAGTGCCGTATCTGATTGAAGTGCCGTATTAGATTGAAGTGCTGTATTAGATTGAAGTGCTGTATTAGATTGAAGTGCTGTATTAGATTGAAGTGCTGTATTAGATTGAAGTGCTGTATTAGATTGAAGTGCTGTATTAGATTGAAGTGCTGTATAAGATTGAAGTGCTGTCTCAGATTGAAGTGCTGTATTAGATTGAAGTGTTGTATTACATTGAAGTGCTGTATCAGATTGAAGTGCTGTATCCGATTTGTGTGCTGTATTAGACTGAAGTGCTGTCTCAGATTGAAGTGCTGTATTAGATTGAAGTGTTGTATTACATTGAAGTGCTGTATCAGATTGAAGTGCTGTATCCGATTTGTGTGCTGTATTAGACTGAAGTGCTGTATTAGATTGAAGTGTTGTATTAGATTGAAGTGCCGTATAAGATTGCAGTGTTGTATTAGATTGAAATGCGGTATTAGATTGACGTGCTGTATTAGATTGAAGTTACGTATTTGATTGAAGTGCTGTATTAGATTGAAGTGCTTTATTTGATTGATGTGTTGTATCAGGTTGAAGTGCGGTATTAGATTGAAGTGTTGTATTAGATTGAAGAAGTGTATTAGAATGATGTGTTGTTTTTTCTTGAAGTAATGTATCAGATTGAAGCGCTGTATCAGATTGATGAGCTGTATTTGATTGAATTGGTGTATTAGATTGAAATGCGGTATTAGATTGAAGTGGTTTATTAGACTGAAGTGCTGTATTAGAATAAATTGCTGTATTAGATTGAAGTTCTGTATTTGATTGAAGTGCTGTATTAGATTGTGCTGCTGTATTAGATTGAAGTGCTGTATTAGATTGAAGGGCTTTATTAGATTGAAGTGCTGTATCAGATTGAAGTGCTTTATTAGATGGAAGTGCTGTTTAGATTGAAGTGCTGTATTTGATTGAAGTGCTGTATTAGATTGAAGTGCGGTATTAGATTGAAGTGTTGTATTAGATTGAAGAAGTGTATTAGAATGATGTGTTGTTTTTTCTTGAAGTAATATATCAGATTGAAGCGCTGTATCAGATTGATGAGCTGTATTTGATTGAATTGGTGTATTAGATTGAAATGCGGTATTAGATTGAAGTGGTTTATTAGACTGAAGTGCTGTATTAGAATAAATTGCTGTATTAGATTGAAGTTCTGTATTTGATTGAAGTGCTGTATTAGATTGTGCTGCTGTATTAGATTGAAGTGCTGTATTAGATTGAAGGGCTTTATTAGATTGAAGTGCTGTATCAGATTGAAGTGCTTTATTAGATGGAAGTGCTGTATTAGAATGAAGTGCTGTATTAGATTGAAGGGCTTTATTAGATTGAAGTGCTGTATCAGATTGAAGTGCTTTATTAGATGGAAGTGCTGTATTAGAATGAAGTACTGTATTAGATTGAAGGGCTTTATTAGATTGAAGTGCTGTATCAGATTGAAGTGCTTTATTAGATGGAAGTGCTGTATTAGATTGAAGTGCTGTATTGGATTGAAGGGCTTTATTAGATTGAAGTGCTGTATCAGATTGAAGTGCTTTATTAGATTGAAGTGCTGTATTAGATTGAAGTGCTGTATTAGATTGAAGTGTTGTATTAGATTGAAGAAGTGTATTAGAATGATGTGTTGTTTTTTCTTGAAGTAATGTATCAGATTGAAGCGCTGTATCAGATTGAAATGCTGTATTAGATTGAAGAGCTGTATCAGATTGAAGTGCTGTATCAGATTGAAATGCTGTATTAGATTGAAGTGCTGTATCAGATTGAAGTGCTGTATCAGATTGAAATGCTGTATTAGATTGAAGTGCTGTATCAGATTGAAATGCTGTATCAGATTGAAGTGCTGTATTAGATTGAAGTGCTGTATCAGATTGAAGTGCTGTATCAGATTGAAGTGCTGTATTAGATTGAAGTGCTGTATCAGGTTGAAGTGCTGTATCAGATTGAAATGCTGTATTAGATTGAAGTGCTGTATTAGATTGAAGTGCTGTATTAGATTGAAGTGCTGTATCAGATTGAAGTGCTGTATCAGATTGCAATGCTGTATCAGATTGAAGTGCTGTATCAGATTGAAGTGCTGTATTAGATTGAAGTGCTGTCTTAGATTGAAGCGCTGTATTAGATTGAAGCGCTGTATTAGATTGAAGCGCTGTCTTAGATTGAAGCGCTGTATCAGATTGAAGCGCTGTATCAGAATGTTGTGCTGTATTAGATTGAAGAGCTGTATTAGATTGAAGTGCTGTATCAGATTGAAGTGCTGTATTAGATTGAAGTGCTGTATTAGATTGAAGTGCTGTATTAGATTGAACTGCTGTCTTAGATTGAAGCGCTGTATTAGATTGAAGCACTGTATTAGATTGAAGCGCTGTCTTAGATTGAAGCGCTGTATCAGATTGAAGCGCTGTATCAGAATGTTTTGCTGTATTAGACTGAAGTGCTGTATTAGATTGAAGTGCTGTATTAGATTGAAGTGCTGTATTAGATTGAAGTGCTGTTTAGATTGAAGTGCTGTATTTGATTGAAGTGCTGTATTAGATTGAAGTGCGGTATTAGATTGAAGTGTTGTATTAGATTGAAGAAGTGTATTAGAATGATGTGTTGTTTTTTCTTGAAGTAATATATCAGATTGAAGCGCTGTATCAGATTGATGAGCTGTATTTGATTGAATTGGTCTATTAGATTGAAATGCCGTCTTAGATTGAAGTGCTGTATTAGATTGAAGTGCTGTGTTAGATTGAAGTGCTGTATCAGATAGTTGTGCTGTATTAGATTAAAGTGCTGTATTAGATTGAAGTGTTGTATTAGATTGAATGCTGTATTAGATTGAAATGCTATATTAGTTTGAAGTGGTTTATTAGACTGAAGTGCTGTATTAGAATGAATTGCTGTATTAGATTGAAATGCGGTGTTAGATTAAAGTCTTTATTCGAATGAAGTTACGTATCTGATTGAAGTGCTGTATTAGATTGTGCTGCTGTATTAGATTGAATTGCTGTGTTAGATTGAAGGTCTTTATTAGATTGAAGTTACGTATCTGTTTGAAGTGCTGTATTAGATTGTGCTGCTGTATTAGATTGAAGTGCTGTATTAGATTGAAGGTCTTTATTAGATTGAAGTTATGTATCTGATTGATTTGCTGTATTAGATTGTGCTGCTGTATTAGATTGAAGTGCTGTATTAGATTGAAGTGGTGTATTAGATTGAAGTGCTGTATTAGATTGAAGTGCTGTATATGATTGAAGTGCTGTATTAGATTGTCCTGCTGTATTAGATTGAAGTGCTAGAACATAGAACATAGAACAGTACAGCACAGTACAGGCCCTTCGGCCCTCGATGATGTGCCGCGCATTGTCCGAGACCAAGATCAAGCTATCACACTCCCTATCACTCTGGTGTGCTCCATGTGCTTATCCAATAACCGCTTGAAAGTTCCTAAAGTGTCCGACTCCACTATCACAGCAGGCAGTCCATTCCACACCCCAACCACTCTCTGAGTAAAGAATCTACCTCGGACATCCCTTCTATATCTCCCCCCATGCACCTTATAGTTATGCCCCCTTGTAACAGCTGCCTCTACCCGAGGAAATAGTCTCTGAACATCCACTCTATCTATCCCCCTCATCATCTTATAAACCTCTATTAGATTGAAGTACTGTATTAGATTGAAATGCTGTATCAGATTGAAGTGCTGTATCAGATTGAAGTGCTGTATCAGATTGAAGTGCTGTATCAGATTGAAGTGCTGTATTAGAATGAAGTGCTGTATCAGATTGAAATGCTGTATTAGATTGAAGAGCTGTATCAGATTGAAGTGCTGTATCAGATTGAAATGCTGTATTAGATTGAAGTGCTGTATCAGATTGAAGTGCTGTATCAGATTGAAATGCTGTATCAGATTGAAGTGCTGTATCAGATTGAAGTGCTGTATTAGATTGAAGTGCTGTATTAGAATGCTGTGCGGTATTAGATTGAAGTGCTTTATTTGATTGAAGTGTTGTATTAGATTGAAGTGCTGTATTAGATTGAAGTGCTACATTAGATTGAAGTGCTGTATTAGATTGAAATGCTGTATTAGATTGAAGTGTTATTTGATTGAAGTGCTGCATTAGATTGAAGTGCTGTATTAGATTGAAATGCTGTATTAGATTGAAGTGCTATATTGGACTGAAGAGCTGTATTAGATTGAAGTGCTGTATTAGATTGAAGTGCTGTATTAGATTGAAGTGCGGTATTAGATTGAAGTGCTGTATTAGATTGAAGTGCTGTATTAGATTGAAGCGCTGCATCAGATTGAAGTACTGTATCAGATTGATGAGCTGTATTTGATTGAATTGGTCTATTAGATTGAAATGCTGTATTAGCTTGAAGTGCTGTATCAGATTGAAGTGCCGTATCAGATTGAAGTGCCGTATTAGATTGAAGTGCCGTATTAGATTGAAGGGCCGCATTAGATTGAAGTGCTGTATCAGATAGTTGTGCTGTATTAGATTGAAATGCTATATTAGATTGAAGTGGTTTATTAGACTGAAGTGCTATATTAGAATGAATTGCTGTATTAGATTGAAATGCGGTATTAGATTGACGTGCTGTATTAGATTGAAGGTCTTTATTCGATTGAAGTTACGTATCTGATTGAAGTGCTGTATCAGATTGAAGTGCTGTATTAGATTGAAGGTCTTTATTAGATTGAAGTTATGTATCTGATTGATTTGCTGTATCAGATTGTGCTGCTGTATTAGATTGAAGTGCTGTATTAGATTGAAGTGCTGTATTAGATTGAAGTGCTGTATTAGATTGAAGTGCTGTATATGATTGAAGTGCTGTATTAGATTGTGCTGCTGTATTAGATTGAAGTGCTAGAACATAGAACATAGAACAGTACAGCACAGTACAGGCCCTTCGGCCCTCGATGTTGTGCCGAGCATTGTCCGTGACCAAGATCAAGCTATCACACTCCCTATCACTCTGGTGTGCTCCATGTGCTTATCCAATAACCGCTTGAAAGTTCCTAAAGTATCCGACTCCACTATCACAGCAGGCAGTCCATTCCACACACCAACCACTCTCTGAGTAAAGAATTTACCTCGGACATCCCTTCTATATCTCCCCCCATGCACCTTATAGTTATGCCCCCTTGTAACAGCTGCCTCTACCCGAGGAAATAGTCTCTGAACATCCACTCTATCTATCCCCCTCATCATCTTATAAACCTCTATTAGATTGAAGTACTGTTTTAGATTGAAATGCTGTATCAGATTGAAGTGCTGTATCAGATTGAAGTGCTGTATCAGATTGAAGTGCTGTATCAGATTGAAGTGCTGTATTAGAATGAAGTGCTGCATCAGATTGAAATGCTGTATTAGATTGAAGAGCTGTATCAGATTGAAGTGCTGTATCAGATTGCAATGCTGTATTAGATTGAAGTGCTGTATCAGATTGAAGTGCTGTATCAGATTGAAATGCTGTATTAGATTGAAGTGCTGTATCAGATTGAAATGCTGTATCAGATTGAAGTGCTGTATTAGATTGAAGTGCTGTATTAGAATGAAGTGCTGTATTAGATTGAAGTGCTGTATTAGATTGAAGTGCTGTATCAGATTGAAGTGCTGTATTAGATTGAAGTGCTGTCTTAGATTGAAGTGCTGTATTAGATTGAAGTGCTGTATCAGATTGAAGTGCTGTATCAGATTGAAGTGCTGTATTAGATTGAAGTGCTGTATTAGATTGAAGTGCTGTATCAGATTGAAGTGCTGTATTAGATTGAAGTGCAGTATTAGATTGAAGTGCTGTATTAGATTGAAGTGCTGTATTAGATTGAAGTGCTGTATCAGATTGAAGTGCTGTATTAGATTGATGTGTTGTATTAGATTCAAGTGCTGTATCAGATTGAAGTGCTGTATCAGATTGAAGTGCTGTATTAGATTGAAGTGCTGTATTAGATTGAAGTGCTGTATGTGATTGAAGTGCTATATCAGATTGAAGTTCTGTATCAGATTGAAGCGCTGTCTTAGATTGAAGCGCTGTATCAGATTGAAGCGCTGTATCAGAATGTTGTGCTGTATTAGATTGAAGTGCTGTATTAGATTGAAGTGCTGTATCAGATTGAAGTGCTGTATTAGATTGAAGTGCTGTATTAGATTGAAGTGCTGTATTAGATTGAAGTGCTGCATTAGATTGAAGTGCTGTCTTAGATTGAAGCGCTGTATTAGATTGAAGCGCTGTATTAGATTGAAGCGCTGTCTTAGATTGAAGCGCTGTATCAGATTGAAGCGCTGTATCAGAATATTTTGCTGTATTAGACTGAAGTGCTGTATTAGATTGAAGTGCTGTATTAGATTGAAGTGCTGTATTAGATTGAATTGCTGTATTAGATTGAAGTGCTGTATTAGATTGAAGTGTTGTATTAGATTGAAGAAGTGTATTAGAATGATGTGTTGTTTTTTCTTGAAGTAATGTATCAGATTGAAGCGCTGTATCAGATTGATGAGCTGTATTTGATTGAATTGGTCTATTAGATTGAAATGCTGTATTAGATTGAAGTGCTGTATCAGATTGAAGTGCCGTATTAGATTGAAGTGCCGTATTAGATTGAAGTGCTGTATTAGATTGAAGTGCTGTATTAGATTGAAGTGCTGTATCAGATAGTTGTGCTGTATTAGATTAAAGTGCTGTATTAGATTGAAGTGTTGTATTAGATTGAATGCTGTATTAGATTGAAATGCTATATTAGATTGAAGTGGTTTATTAGACTGAAGTGCTGTATTAGAAAGAATTGCTGTATTAGATTGAAGTGCTGTATTAGATTGAAGGTCTTTATTAGATTGAAGTTATGTATCTGATTGATTTGCTGTATTAGATTGTGCTGCTGTATTAGATTGAAGTGCTATAACATAGAACATAGAACAGTACAGCACAGTACAGGCCCTTCGGCCCTCGATGTTGTGCGGAGCATTGTCCGAGACCAAGATCAAGCTATCACACTCCCTATCACTCTGGTTTGCTCCATGTGCTTATCCAATAACCGCTTGAAAGTTCCTAAAGTATCCGACTCCACTATCACAGCAGGCAGTCCATTCCACACCCCAACCACTCTCTGAGTAAAGAATCTACCTCGGACATCCCTTCTATATCTCCCCCCATGCACCTTATAGTTATGCCCCCTTGTAAAAGCTGCCTCTACCCGAGGAAATAGTCTCTGAACATCCACTCTATCTATCCCCCTCATCATCTTATAAACCTCTATTAGATTGAAGTACTGTATTAGATTGAAGTGCTGTATTAGATTGAAGTGCTGTATTAGAATGCTGTGCGGTATTAGATTGAAGTGCTTTATTTGATTGATGTGTTGTATTAGATTGAAGTACTGTATTAGATTGAAGTGCTGTATTAGATTGAAGTGCTGTATTAGATTGAAGTGCTGTATTAGACTGAAGTCCTGTATTAGATTGAAATGCTCTATTAACTTTAAGTGCTGTATCAGATTGAAGTGCTGTATTAGATTGAAGTGCTGTATCAAATTGAAGTGCTGTATTAGATTGAAGTGCTGTATTAGATTGAAGTGCTGTATTAGATTGAAGTGCTGCATTAGATTGAAGTGCTGTATCAGGTTGAAGTGCTGTATTAGATTGAAGTGCTGTATCAGATTGAAGTGCTGTATCAGATTGAAATGCTATATGAGATTGAGGTGCTGTATCAGATTGAAGTGCTGTATTAGACTGAAGTGCTGTATTAGATTGAAGAGCTGTATTAGATTGAAGTGCTGTATTAGATTGAAGTGCTGTATTAGATTGAAGTGCTGTGTTAGATTGAAGTGCTGTTTTAGATTGAACTACTGTATTAGATTGAAGTGCTGTATTAGATTGAAGTGCTGTATCAGATAGTTGTGCTGTATTAGATTAAAGTGCTGTATTAGATTGAAGTGTTGTATTAGATTGAATGCTGTATTAGATTGAAATGCTATATTAGATTGAAGTGGTTTATTAGACTGAAGTGCTGTATTAGAATGAATTGCTGTATTAGATTGAAGTGCTGTATTAGATTGAAGGTCTTTATTAGATTGAAGTTATGTATCTGATTGATTTGCTGTATTAGATTGTGCTGCTGTATTAGATTGAAGTGCTGTATTAGATTGAAGTGCTGTATTAGATTGAAGTGCT
>JASTWF010000125.1:555244-636304 GCA_030390025.1 Squalus acanthias | reverse complement strand
ACAGCGCTTCAATCTAATACAGCGCTTCAATCTAAGACAGCACTTCAATCTAATACAGCGCTTCAATCTAATACAGCACTTCAATCTAATACAGCACTTCAATCTGATACAGCACTTCAATCTGATACAGCATTTCAATCTGATACAGCACTTCAATCTGATACAGCTCTTCAATCTAATACAGCATTTCAATCTGATACAGCACTTCATTCTAATACAGCACTTCAATCTGATACAGCACTTCAATCTGATACAGCACTTCAATCTGATACAGCACTTCAAATTGATACAGCATTTCAATCTAATACAGTACTTCAATCTAATAGAGGTTTATAAGATGATGAGGGGGATAGATAGAGTGGATGTTCAGAGACTATTTCCTCGGGTAGAGGCAGCTGTTACAAGGGGGCATAACTATAAGGTGCATGGGGGGAGATATAGAAGGGATGTCCGAGGTAGATTCTTTACTCAGAGAGTGGTTGGGGTGTGGAATGGACTGCCTGCTGTGATAGTGGAGTCGGACACTTTAGGAACTTTCAAGCGGTTATTGGATAAGCACATGGAGCACACCAGAGTGATAGGGAGTGTGATTGCTTGATCTTGGTCTCGGACAATGCCCGGCACAACATCGAGGGCCGAAGGGCCTGTACTGTGCTGTACTGTTCTATGTTCTATGTTCTAGCACTTCAATCTAATACAGCAGCACAATCTAATACAGCACTTCAATCATATACAGCACTTCAATCTAATACAGCACTTCAATCTAATACAGCACTTCAATCTAATACAGCACTTCAATCTAATACAGCACTTCAATCTAATACAGCAAATCAATCAGATACATAACTTCAATCTAATAAAGACCTTCAATCTGATACAGCACTTCAATCTAATACAGCAGCACAATCTAATACAGCACTTCAATCAGATACGTAACTTCAATCGAATAAAGACCTTCAATCTAATACAGCACGTCAATCTAATACCGCATTTCAATCTAATACAGCAATTCATTCTAATATAGCACTTCAGTCTAATAAACCACTTCAATCTAATATAGCATTTCAATCTAATACAGCATTCAATCTAATACAACACTTCAATCTAAGACAGCACTTTAATCTGATACAGCACAACTATCTGATACAGCTCTTCCATCTAATACGGCACTTCAATCTAATACGGCACTTCAATCTAATACGGCACTTCAATCTGATACGGCACTTCAATCTGATACAGCACTTCAAGCTAATACAGCATTTCAATCTAATACAACACTTCAATCTAATACAGCACATCAATCTAATACAGCACTTCAATCTAATACAGCACTTCAATCTAATACAGCACTTCAATCTAATACAGCACTTCAATCTAATACAGCACTTCAATCTAATACAGCACTTCAATCGAATACAGCACTTCAATCTAATACAGCACAACAATCTGATACAGCACAACAATCTGATACAGCACTTCAATCTGATACAGCACTTCAATCTGATACAGCACTTCAATCTGATACAGCACTTCAATCTAATAGAGCATTTCAATCTGATACAGCACTTCAATCTAATAGAGCATTTCAATCTAATACAGTACTTCAATCTAATACAGCACTTCAATCTAATGCAGCACTTCAATCTAATGCAGCACATCAATCTAATACTGTACTTCAATCAAATAAATAACTTCAATCTAATAAAGACCTTCAATCTAATACAGCACTTCAATCTGATACAGCACTTCAATCTAATACAGCACTTCAATCGAATATAACACATCAATCAAATAAAGCGCTTCAATCTAATACAGCACTTCAATCTAATACAGCACTTCCATCTAATAAGGCACTTCAATCTAATACTGCACTTCAATCTAATAAAGCGCTTCAATCTAATACAGCACTTCAATCTAATACAGCAGCACAATCTAATACAGCAATTCAATCAAATACGTAACTTCAATCTAATAAAGACCTTCAATCTAATACAGCACTTCAATCTAATACCGCACTTCAATCTAATACAGCACTTCAATCTAATACAGCACTTCAATCTAATACAGCACTTCAATCTAATACAGCACTTCAATCTAATACAGCACTTCAATATAAGACAGCACTTCATTCTAATACAGCACTTCAATCTAATACAGCACTTCAATCTAATACAGCACTTCAATCTAATACAGCACTTCAATCTAATACAGCACTTCAATCTAATACAGCACTTCAATCTAATACAGCACTTCAATCTAATACAGCACTTCAATCTAATACAGCACTTCAATCTGATACAGCACTTCAATCTAATACGGCACTTAAATCTGATACAGCACTTCAATCTAATACAGCATTTCAATCTAATACACCAATTCAATCAAATACAGCTCATCAATCTGATACAGCGCTTCAATCTGATACATTACTTCAAGAAGAAACAACACATCATTCTAATACACTTCTTCAATCTAATACAGCACTTCAATCTAATACAGCACTTCAATCTAATACAGCACTTCAATCTATACAGCACTTCAATCTAATACAGCACTTCAATCTAATACAGCACTTCAATCTAATACAGCACTTCAATCTAATACAGCACTTCAATCTAATACAGCACTTCAATCTGATACAGCACTTCAATCTAATACCGCACTTCAATCTAATACAGCACTTCAATCTAATACAACACTTCAATCTAATACAGCACTTCAATCTAATACAGCACTTCAATCTAATCCAGCACTTCAATCTAATACAGCACTTCAATCTAATACAGCACTTCAATCTATTGCAGCACTTCAATCTAATGCAGCACTTCAATCTAATGCAGCACTTCAATCTAACACAGCACTTCAATCTAATACAGCAATTCATTCTAACACAGCTCTTCAGTCCAGTGGATTCTTTACTCAGAGGGTGGTTGGGGTGTGGAATGGACTGCCTGCAGTGATAGTGGAGTCGGACACTTCAGGAACTTTCAAGCGGTTATTGGATAAGCACATGGAGCACACCAGAGTGATAGGGAATCTGATAGCTTGATCTTGGTCTCGGACAATGCTCGGCACAACATCGAGGGCCGAAGGGCCTGTACTGTGCTGAACTGTTCTGTGTAAACAACTTTAATCTAATACAGCATTTCAATCGAATACAGCACTTCAATCTAATACAGAACCTCAATCTAATACAGCACTTCAATTTAATACAGCGCTACAATCTAATACAGCACTTCAATCTAATGCAGCACTTCAATCTGATACAGCACTTCAATCTAATAAAGCACTTCAATCTAATACAGCACTCCAATCTAATATAGCACTTCAATCTAATACGGCACTTCAATCTAATACAGCACTTCAATCTAATACAGCACTTCAATCTAATACAGCTCTTCAGTCCAATATAGCACTTCAATCTAACACAGCATTTCAATCTAAAACAGCACTTCAATCTAATGCAGCACTTCAATCAAATAACAATTCAATCTAATACAGCATTTCAATCTAATACAGCACTTCAATCTAATGCAGCACTTCAATCTAATGCAGCACTTCAATCAAATACAGAACTTCAATCTAATACAGCAATTCATTCTAATACAGCACTTCAGTCTAATAAACCACTTCAATCTAACACCGCATTTCAATCTAATACACCAAATCAATCAAATACAGCTCATCAATCTGATACAGCGCTTCAATCTGATACATTACTTCAAGAAAAAACGACACATCATTCTAATACACTTCTTCAATCTAATACAACACTTCAATCTAATACAGCACTTCAATATAATACCGCACTTCAATCTAATACAGCACTTGAATCTAATACAACACATCAATCAAATAAAGCACTTCAATCTAATACAGCACTTCAATCTGATACAGCACTTCAATCTGATACAGCATTTCAATCTGATGCAGCACTTCAATCTGATACAGCACTTCAATCGAATACAGCATTTCAATCTGATACAGCACTTCAATCTGATACAGCTCTTCAATCTAATACAGCATTTCAATCTGAAACAGCACTTCATTCTAATACAGCACTTCAATCTGATACAGCACTTCAATCTGATACAGCACTTCAATCTGATACAGCACTTCAATCTGATACAGCATTTCAATTTAATACAGTACTTCAATCTAATAGTGGTTTATAAGATGATGAGGGGGATAGATAGAGTGGATGTTCAGAGACTATTTCCTCGGGTAGAGGCAGCTGTTACAAGGGGGCATAACTATAAGGTGCATGGGGGGAGATATAGAAGGGATGTCCGAGGTAGATTCTTTACTCGGAGAGTGGTTGGGGTGTGGAATGGACTGCCTGCTGTGATAGTGGAATCGGACACTTTAGGAACTTTCAAGCGGTTATTGGATAAGTACATGGAGCACACCAGAGTGATAGGGAGTGCGATAGCTTGATCTTGGTCACGGACAATGCTCGGCACAACATCGAGGGCCGAAGGGCCTGTACTCTGCTGTACTGTTCTATGTTCTATGTTCTAGCACTTCAATCTAATACAGCAGCACAATCTAATACAGCAAATCAATCAGATACATAACTTCAATCTAATAAAGACCTTCAATCTAATACAGCACTTCAATCTAATACAGCAGCACAATCTAATACAGCACTTCAATCAAACACGTAACTTCAATCTAATAAAGACCTTCAATCTAATACCGCACGTCAATCTAATACAGCACTTCAATCTAATACAGCACTTCAATCATATACGTAACTTCAATCGAATAAAGACCTTCAATCTAATACAGCACGTCAATCTAATACCGCATTTCAATCTAATACAGCAATTCATTCTAATATAGCACTTCAGTCTAATAAACCACTTCAATCTAATATAGCATTTCAATCTAATACAGCATTCAATCTAAGACAGCACTTTAATCTGATACGGCACTTCAATCTGATACGGCACTTCAATCTGATACTGCACTTCAAGATAATACAGCATTTCAATCTAACAGACCAATTCAATCAAATACAGCTCATCAATCTGATACAGTACTTCAATCTGATACAGCGCTTCAATCTAAAACAGCGCTTCAATCTAATACAGCGCTTCAATCTAATGCAGCGCTTCAATCTAAGACAGCACTTCAACCTGATACAGCACTTCAATCTGATACAGCACTTCAATCTGATACAGCACTTCAATCTGATACAGCACTTCAATCTGATACAGCACTTCAATCTGATACCGCACTTCAATCTGATACCGCACTTCAATCTGATACCGCACTTCAATCTAATACCGCACTTCAATCTAATACCGCACTTCAATCTAATACCGCACTTCAATCTAATACCGCACTTCAATCTAATACCGCACTTCAATCTAATACCGCGCTTCAATCTAATACCGCGCTTCAATCTAATACCGCGCTTCAATCTAATACCGCGCTTCAATCTAATACCGCGCTTCAATCTAATACCGCGCTTCAATCTAATACCGCGCTTCAATCTAATACCGCGCTTCAATCTAATACCGCGCTTCAATCTAATACCGCCCTTCAATCTAATACCGCACTTCAATCTAATACCGCACTTCAATCTAATACCGCACTTCAATCTAATACCGCACTTCAATCTCATACGGCACTTCAATCTCATACAGCACTTCAATCTCATACGGCACTTCAGTCTAATACGGCACTTCAGTCTAAGACGGCACTTCAGTCTAAGACGGCACTTCAGTCTATAACGGCACTTCAGTCTAATACGGCAATTCAGTCTAATATAGCACTTCAGTCTAATACAGCACTTCAGTCTAGTACAGCACTTCAGTCTAATACAGCACTTCAATCTAATACAGCACTTCAATCTAATACAGCACTTCAATCTAATACAGCACTTCAATCTAATACAGCACTTCAGTCTAATACAGCACTTCAATCTAATACAGCACTTCAATCTAATACAGCACTTCAATCTAATACAGCACTTCAATCTGATACAGCACTTCAATCTGATACAGCACTTCAATCTAAGACAGCACTTCAATCTGATACAGCACTTCAATCTGATACAGCACTTCAATCTGATACAGCACTTCAATCTAAGACAGCACTTCAATCTAATACAGCACATCAATTTAATACCGCACTTCAATCTAATACAGCAATTCAATCTACATAGATACATAGATACATAGAAGATAGGAGCAGGAGTAGGCCATCCGGCCCTTCGAGCCTGCTCCGCCATTTAATGAGATCATGGCTGATCCTCCAATTCAGTATCCCGTCCCCGCCTTCTCTCCGTAACCCTTAACCCCTTTTGCCTGTAGAAATATATCTAATTCCCTCTTAAATATATTTAATGAGCTGGCGTACACTGCCCTCTGTGGCAATGAGTTCCACAGGTTCACCACCCTCTGAGTGAAGAAATCCCCCTCATTTCTGTCCTAAATGGTTTAGCCCTTATCCTTAAATTATGTCCTCTAGTTCTGTTCTCACCCGCCAAGGGAAACATTCCTTCTGCATCTAGTCTGTCTAGACCTGTCAGAATTTTATACACTTCTATGAGGTCCCCTCTCAATCTTCTAAACTCCAGTGTGTACATCCCTAAACTACATAGTCTCTCCTCATAGTTCAATCCCGCCATTCCTGATAGTGGAGTCGGACACATTAGGAACATTCAAGCGGTTATTGGATAAGCACATGGAGCACACCAGAGTGATAGGGAGTGTGATAGCTTGATCTTGGTCTCGGACAATGCTCGGCACAACATCGAGGGCCGAAGGGCCTGCACTGTTCTATGTAAACCACTTCAATCTAATGCAGCACTTCCATCTAATACAGCACTTCCATCTAATACAGCACTTCCATCTAATACAGCAATCTCATTGAGCACCTCAATCCAATACAGCACTTCAATCTAATACAGCAATTCAATAAAATGCAGCACATCAATCTGATACAGCGCTTCAAACTGATACATTACTTCAAGATAATACAACACATCATTCTAATACAACACTTCAATTTGATACAGCACTTCAATCTAAGAGAGCACTTCAATCTGATACAGCACTTCAATCTAATAAAGCACTTCAATCTAACACGGCACTTCAATCTAATGCAGCACTTCAATCTAACACGGCACTTCAATCTAACACGGCACTTCAATCTAATGCAGCACTTCAATCTAACACGGCACTTCAATCTAACACGGCACTTCAATCTAATACAGCACTTCAATCTAATAGAGCATTTCAATCTAATACAGCACTTCAGTCTAATACAGCACTTCAATCTAATACAGTACTTCAATCTAATACAGCACTTCAATCTAATGCAGCACTTCAATCTAATACTGTACTTCAATCTACTACAGCACTTCAATCTAATACAGCAATTCAATCAAATACAGCTCATCAATCTAATACCGCACTTCAATCAAATAAATAACTTCAATCTAATACAGCACTTCAATCTAATACAGCACTTCAATCTGATACAGCACTTCAATCTAATACAGCACTTCAATCTAATACAAAACATCAATCAAATAAAGCACTTCAATCTAATACAGCACTTCAATCTAATGCAGCACTTCAATCTAATACATAGATACATAGAAGATAGGAGCAGGAGTAGGCCAGCCGGCCCTTCGAGCCTGCTCCGCCATTTAATGAGATCATGGCTGATCCTCCAATTCAGTATCCCGTCCCCGCCTTCTCTCCGTAACCCTTAACCCCTTTTGCCTGTAGAAATATATCTAATTCCCTCTTAATATATTTAATGAGCTGGCGTACACTGCCCTCTGTGGCAATGAGTTCCACAGGTTCACCACCCTCTGAGTGAAGAAATTCCCCCTCATTTCTGTCCTAAATGGTTTAGCCCTTATCCTTAAATTATGTCCTCTAGTTCTGTTCTCACCCGCCAAGGGAAACATTCCTTCTGCATCTAGTCTGTCTAGACCTGTCAGAATTTTATACACTTCTATGAGGTCCCCTCTCAATCTTCTAAACTCCAGTGTGTACATCCCTAAACTACATAGTCTCTCCTCATAGGTCAATCCCGCCATTCCTGGTATCAGCCTGGTGAATCGCCGCTGCACCCCCTCCATGGCAAGAACATCTTTCCTCAGATGAGGCGACCAATCTAATACGGCACTTCAATCTGATACAGCACTTCAATCTAATACAGCATTTCAATCTAATACACCAATTAAATCAAATACAGCTCATCAATCTGACACAGCGCTTCAATCTGATACATTACTTCAAGAAAAAACAACACATCATTCTAATACACTTATTCAATCTAATACAATACTTCAATCTAATACAGCACTTCAATCTAATACAGCACTTCAATCTAATACTTCAATCTAATACAGCACTTCAATCTAATACCGCACTTCAATCAAATACATAACTTCAATCTAATAAAGACATTCCATCTAATACAGCACTTCAATCTGATACAGCACTTCAATCTGATACAGAACTTCAATCTAATACAACACTTCAATCTAATACAGCACTTCAGTCTAATACAGCACAACAATCTTTCACAGCACTTCAATCTGATACAGCACTTCAATCTGATACAGCATATCAATCTGATACAGCACTTCAATGTTATACAACACTTCAATCTAATACAGCACTTCAATCTAATGCAGCACTTCAATCTAATGCAGCACTTCAATCTAATGCAGCACTTCAATCTAATACAGCACTTCAATCTAATACAGCACTTCAATCTAATACAGCAATTCATTCTAACACAGCTCTTCAGTCCAATAGATTCTTTACTCAGAGAGTGGTAGGGGTGTGGAATGGACTGCCTGCTGTGATAGTGGAGTCGGACACTTTAGGAACTTTCAAGCGGTTATTGGATAAGCACATGGAGCACACCAGAGTGATAGGGAGTGTGATAGCTTGATCTTGGTCTCGGACAATGCTCGGCACAGCATCGAGGGCCGAAGGGCCTGTACTCTGCTGTACTGTTCTATGTTCTATGTTCTAGCACTTCAATCTAATACAGCAGCACAATCTAATACAGCAAATCAATCAGATACATAACTTCAATCTAATAAAGACCTTCAATCTAATACAGCACTTCAATCTAATACAGCAGCACAATCTAATACAGCACTTCAATCAAATACGTAACTTCAATCTAATAAAGACCTTCAATCTAATACAGCACTTCAATCTAATACAGCACTTCAATCATATACGTAACTTCAATCGAATAAAGACCTTCAATCTAATACAGCACGTCAATCTAATACCGCATTTCAATCTAATACAGCAATTCATTCTAATATAGCACTTCAGTCTAATAAACCACTTCAATCTAATATAGCATTTCAATCTAATACAGCATTCAATCTAAGACAGCACTTTAATCTGATACAGCACAACTATCTGATACGGCACTTCAATCTAATACGGCACTTCAATCTGATACGGCACTTCAATCTGATACGGCACTTCAATCTGATACGGCACTTCCATCTGATACTGCACTTCAAGATAATACAGCATTTCAATCTAATAGACCAATTCAATCAAATACAGCTCATCAATCTGATACAGTACTTCAATCTGATACAGCGCTTCAATCTAAGACAGCGCTTCAATCTAATACAGCGCTTCAATCTAATACAGCGCTTCAATCTAAGACAGCACTTCAATCTGATACAGCACTTCAATCTGATACAGCACTTCAATCTGATACAGCACTTCAATCTGATACAGCACTTCAATCTGATACAGCACTTCAATCTGATACCGCACTTCAATCTGATACCGCACTTCAATCTAATACCGCACTTCAATCTAATACCGCACTTCAATCTAATACCGCACTTCAATCTAATACCGCACTTCAATCTAATACCGCACTTCAATCTAATACCGCACTTCAATCTAATACCGCACTTCAATCTAATACCGCACTTCAATCTAATACCGCACTTCAATCTAATACCGCACTTCAATCTAATACCGCACTTCAATCTAATACCGCACTTCAATCTAATACCGCACTTCAATCTAATACCGCACTTCAATCTAATACCGCACTTCAATCTAATACCGCACTTCAATCTAATACCGCACTTCAATCTAATACCGCACTTCAATCTAATACCGCACTTCAATCTAATACCGCACTTCAATCTAATACAGCACTTCAATCTAATACCGCACTTCAATCTAATACCGCACTTCAATCTAATACCGCACTTCAATCTAATACAGCACTTCAATCTAATACAGCACTTCAATCTAATACAGCACTTCAATCTAATACCGCACTTCAATCTAATACAGCACTTCAATCTAATACCGCACTTCAATCTAATACAGCACTTCAATCTAATACCGCACTTCAATCTAATACCGCACTTCAATCTAATACCGCACTTCAATCTAATACCGCACTTCAATCTAATACAGCACTTCAATCTAATACCGCACTTCAATCTAATACAGCACTTCAATCTAATACCGCACTTCAATCTAATACCGCACTTCAATCTAATACCGCACTTCAATCTAATACCGCACTTCAATCTAATACTGCACTTCAATCTAATACAGCACTTCAATCTAATACAGCACTTCAATCTAATACAGCACTTCAATCTAATACCGCACTTCAATCTAATACAGCACTTCAATCTAATACCGCACTTCAATCTAATACCGCACTTCAATCTAATACAGCACTTCAATCTAATACCGCACTTCAATCTAATACAGCACTTCAATCTAATACAGCACTTCAATCTAATACCGCACTTCAATCTAATACAGCACTTCAATCTAATACCGCACTTCAATCTATTACAGCACTTCAATCTAATACAGCACTTCAATCTAATACAGCACTTCAATCTAATACAGCACTTCAATCTAATACCGCACTTCAATCTAATACAGCACTTCAATCTAATACAGCACTTCAATCTATTACAGCACTTCAATCTAATACAGCACTTCAATCTAATACAGCACTTCAATCTAATACAGCACTTCAATCTAATACCGCACTTCAATCTAATACCGCACTTCAATCTAATACCGCACTTCAATCTAATACCGCTCTTCAATCTAATACCGCACTTCAATCTAATACAGCACTTCAATCTATTACAGCACTTCAATCTAATACAGCACTTCAATCTAATACAGCACTTCAATCTAATACAGCACTTCAATCTAATACAGCACTTCAATCTAATACAGCACTTCAATCTAATACAGCACTTCAATCTAATACAGCACTTCAATCTGATACAGCACTTCAATCTGACACAGCACTTCAATCTAATAGAGCATTTCAATCTAATACAGCACTTCAGTCTAATACAGCACATCAATCTAATACAGTACTTCAATCTAATACAGCACTTCACTCTAATGCAGCACTTCAATCTAATGCAGCACATCAATCTAATACTGTACTTCAATCTAATACAGCACTTCAATCTAATACAGCAATTCAATCAAATACAGCTCATCAATCTAATATAACACTTCAATCAAATAAAGCACTTCAATCTAATACAGCACTTCAATCTAATACCGCACAGCAATCCAATAAAGCACTTCAATCTAATACAGCACTGCAATCTGATATAACACTTCAATCTAATATAACACTTCAATCAAATACAGCACTTCAATCTGATACAGCACTTCAATCTGATATAACACTTCAATCTAATATAACACTTCAATCAAATACAGCACTTCAATCTGATACAGCACTTCAATCTAATACAGCACTTCAATCTGATACAGCACTTCAATCTAATACAGCACTTCAATCTAATACAGCACTTCAATCTGATACAGCACTTCAATCTAATAACGCCCTTCAATCTAATACTGCACTTCAATCAAATACGTAACTTCAATCAAATAAAGACCTTCAATCTAATACAGCACGTCAATCAAATACAGCACTTCAATATAATACAGCACTTCAATCTAATACAGCACTTCAATCTGATACAGCACTTCAATCTAATACAGCATTTCAATCTGATACAGCACTTCAATCTAATACAGCATTTCAATCTAATACACCAATTCAATCAAATACAGCTCATCAATCTGATACAGCGCTTCAATCTGATACATTACTTCAAGAAGAAACAACACATCATTCTAAAACACTTCTTCAATCTAATACAACACTTCAATCTAATACAGCACTTCAATCTAATACAGCACTTCAATCTAATACAGCACTTCAATCTAATACTTCAATCTAATACAGCACTTCAATCTAATACCGCACTTCAATCAAATGCATAACTTCAATCTAATAAAGACCTTCAATCTGATACAGCACTTCAATCTAATGCAGCACTTCAATCTAATGCAGCACTTCAATCTGATACAGCACTTCAATCTGACACAGCACTTCAATCCAGTAGAGCATTTCAATCTAATACAGCACTTCAGTCTAATACAGCACATCAATCTAATACTGTACTTCAATCTAATACAGCACTTCAATCTAATACAGCAATTCAATCAAATACAGCTCATCAATCTAATACAGCACTTCAATCTAATATAACACTTCAATCAAATAAAGCACTTCAATCTAATACAGCACTTCAATCTAATACCGCACAGCAATCTAATAAAGCACTTCAATCTAATACAGCACTGCAATCTGATATAACACTTCAATCCAATATAACACTTCAATCAAATACAGCACATCAATCTGATACAGCACTTCAATCTGATATAACACTTCAATCTAATATAACACTTCAATCAAATACAGCACTTCAATCTGATACAGCACTTCAATCTAATACAGCACTTCAATCTGATACAGCACTTCAATCTAATACAGCACTTCAATCTAATACAGCACTTCAATCTGATACAGCACTTCAATCTAATAACGCCCTTCAATCTAATACTGCACTTCAATCAAATACGTAACTTCAATCAAATAAAGACCTTCAATCTAATACAGCACGTCAATCTAATACAGCACTTCAATATAATACAGCACTTCAATCTAATACAGCACTTCAATCTAATACAGCACTTCAATCTAATACAGCATTTCAATCTGATACAGCACTTCAATCTAATACGGCACTTCAATCTGATACAGCACTTCAATCTAATACAGCATTTCAATCTAATACACCAATTCAATCAAATACAGCTCATCAATCTGATACAGCGCTTCAATCTGATACATTACTTCAAGAAGAAACAACACATCATTCTAAAACACTTCTTCAATCTAATACAACACTTCAATCTAATACAGCACTTCAATCTAATACAGCACTTCAATCTAATACAGCACTTCAATCTAATACTTCAATCTAATACAGCACTTCAATCTAATACCGCACTTCAATCAAATGCATAACTTCAATCTAATAAAGCCCTTCAATCTGATACAGCACTTCAATCTAATGCAGCACTTCAATCTAATGCAGCACTTCAATCTAATACAGCACTTCAATCTAATACAGCACTTCAATCTAATACAGCAATTCATTCTAACACAGCTCTTCAGTCCAATAGAATCTTTGCTCAGAGAGTGGTTGGCGTGTGGAATGGACTGCCTGCTGTGATAGTGGAGTCGGACACTTTAGGAACTTTCAAGCGGTTATTGGATAAGCACATGGAGCACACCAGAGTGATAGGGAGTCTGATAGCTTGATCTTGGTCTCGGACAATGCTCGGCACAACATCGAGGGCCGGAAGGCCTCTACTGTGCTGAACTGTTCTGTGTAAACAACTTTAATCTAATACAGCATTTCAATCGAATACAGCACTTCAATCTAATACAGAACCTCAATCTAATACAGCACTTCAATTTAATACAGCGCTACAATCTAATACAGCACTTCAATCTAATGCAGCACTTCAATCTGATACAGCACTTCAATCTAATAAAGCACTTCAATCTAATACAGCACTCCAATCTAATATAGCACTTCAATCTAATACGGCACTTCAATCTAATACAGCACTTCAATCTAATACAGCACTTCAATCTAATACAGCTCTTCAGTCCAATATAGCACTTCAATCTAATGCAGCACTTCAATCTAATACAGCATTTAAATCTAATACACCAATTCAATCAAATACAGCTCATCAATCTGATACAGCGCTTCAATCTGATACATTACTTCAAGAAAAAACAACACATCATTCTAATACACTTCTTCAATCTAATACAACACTTCAATCTAATACAGCACTTCAATCTAATACAGCACTTCTATCTAATACAGCACTTCAATCTAATACTTCAATCTAATAAAGACCTTCAATCTAATACAGCACTTCAATCTGATACAGCACTTCAATCTAATACAGCACTTCAATCTGATACAGCACTTCAATATAATACAGCACTTCAATCTAATACAGCTCTTCAATCTGATACAGCATTTCAATATAAGACAGCACTTCAATCTAATACAGCACTTCAATCTGATACAGCACTTCAATCAAATACAGCACTTCAATCTAATACAACACTTCAATCTAATACAGCACGTCAATCTAATACCGCAATTCAATCTAATACAACACTTCAATCTAATACGGCACTTCAAACTGATACAGCACTTCAATCTAATACAGCATTTCAATATAAGACAGCACTTCAATCTAGTACAACACTTCAATCTAATACAGCACTTCAGTCTAATACAGCACAAAAATCTGATACAGCGCGTCAATGTAATACAACACTTCAATCTAATACAGCACTTCAATCTAATACAGCACTTCAATCTAATACAGCACTTCAATCTAATACAGCACTTCAATCTAATACAGCACTTCAATGTAATACAACACTTCAATCTAATACAGCACTTCAATCTAATACAGCACTTCAATCTAACACAGCACTTCAATCAAATACTTCAATCTAATACCGCACTTCAATCTAATACCGCACTTCAATCTAATACCGCACTTCAATCTAATAAAGACCTTCAATCTAATACAGCACTTCATTCTGATACAGCACTTCAATCTAATACAGCACTTCAATCTAATACAACACTTCAATCTAATACGGCACTTCAATCTGATACTGCACTTCAATATAATACAGCATTTCAATATAAGACAGCACTTCAATCTAATACAACACTTCAATCTAATTCAGCACATCAATCTGATACAGCACTTCAATGTTATACAACACTTCAATCGAATACAGCACTTCAATCTAATACAGCACTTCAATCTAATACAGCACTTCTATCTAATACAGCACTTCAATCTAATACAGCACTTCAATCTAATGCAGCACTTCAATCTAATGCAGCACTTCTATCTAATACAGCACTTCAATCTAATGCAGCACTTCAATCTAATGCAGCACTTCAATCTAATGCAGCACTTCAATCTAATGCAGCACTTCAATCTAATGCAGCACTTCAATCTAATACAGCAATTCATTCTAACACAGCTCTTCAGTCCAATAGATTCTTTACTCAGAGAGTGGTAGGGGTGTGGAATGGACTGCCTGCTGTGATAGTGGAGTCGGACACTTTAGGAACTTTCAAGCGGTTATTGGATAAGCACATGGAGCACACCAGAGTGATAGGGAGTGTGATAGCTTGATCTTGGTCTCGGACAATGCTCGGCACAACATCGAGGGCCGAAGGGCCTGTACTGTGCTGTACTGTTCTATGTTCTATGTTCTAGCACTTCAATCTAATACAGCATTTCAATCGAATACAGCACTTCAATCTAATACAGAAGCTCAATCTAATACAGCGCTTCAATTTAATACAGCGCTACAATCTAATACAGCACTTCAATCTAATGCAGCACTTCAATCTGATACAGCACTTCAATCCAATAAAGCACTTCAATCTAATACAGCACTCCAATCTAATACGGCACTTCAATCTAATACGGCACTTCAATCTAATACAGCACTTCAATCTAATACAGCACTTCAATCTAATACAGCTCTTCAGTCCAATATAGCACTTCAATCTAATACAGCATTTCAATCTAATACAGCACTTCAATCTAATGCAGCACTTCAATCAAATAGCACTTCAATCTAATGCAGCACTTCAATCTAATGCAGCACTTCAATCTGATGCAACACTTCAATCTGATACAGCACTTCAATCTAATAAAGCACTCCAATCTAATGCAGCACTCCAATCTAATACAGCACTCCAATCTAATACAGCACTCAATCTAATACAGCACTTCAATCTCATACAGCACTTCAATCTCATACAGCACTTCAATCTCATACAGCACTTCAATCTCATACAGCACTTCAATCTCATACAGCAATTATATCTCATACAGCACTTCAATCTCATACAGCACTTCAATCTCATACAGCACTTCAATCTCATACAGCACTTCAATCTCATACAGCACTTCAATCTCATACAGCACTTCAATCTCATACAGCACTTCAATCTCATACAGCACTTCAATCTCATACAGCACTTCAATCTCATACAGCACTTCAATCTCATACAGCACTTCAATCTCATACAGCACTTCAATCTCATACAGTACTTCAATCTCATACAGCACTTCAATCTCATACAGCACTTCAATCTCATACGGCACTTCAGTCTAAGACGGCACTTCAGTCTAAGACGGCACTTCAGTCTAAAACGGCACTTCAGTCTAATACGGCAATTCAGTCTAATATAGCACTTCAGTCTAATACAGCACTTCAGTCTAGTACAGCACTTCAATCTAATACAGCACTTCAGTCTAGTACAGCACTTCAATCTAATACAGCACTTCAATCTAATACAGCACTTCAATCTAATACAGCACTTCAATCTAATACTGCACTTCAATCTAATACTGCACTTCAATCTAATACAGCACTTCAATCTAATACAGCACTTCAATCTAATACAGCACTTCAATCTAATACAGCACTTCAATCTAATACAGCACTTCAATCTAATACAGCACTTCAATCTAATACAGCACTTCAATCTGATACAGCACTTCAATCTGATACAGCACTTCAATCTAAGACAGCACTTCAATCTGATACAGCACTTCAATCTGATACAGCACTTCAATCTGATACAGCACTTCAATCTAAGACAGCACTTCAATCTAATACAGCACATCAATTTAATACCGCACTTCAATCTAATACAGCAATTCAATCTACATAGATACATAGATACATAGAAGATAGGAGCAGGAGTAGGCCATCCGGCCCTTCGAGCCTGCTCCGCCATTTAATGAGATCATGGCTGATCCTCCAATTCAGTATCCCGTCCCCGCCTTCTCTCCGTAACCCTTAACCCCTTTTGCCTGTAGAAATATATCTAATTCCCTCTTAAATATATTTAATGAGCTGGCGTACACTGCCCTCTGTGGCAATGAGTTCCACAGGTTCACCACCCTCTGAGTGAAGAAATCCCCCTCATTTCTGTCCTAAATGGTTTAGCCCTTATCCTTAAATTATGTCCTCTAGTTCTGTTCTCACCCGCCAAGGGAAACATTCCTTCTGCATCTAGTCTGTCTAGACCTGTCAGAATTTTATACACTTCTATGAGGTCCCCTCTCAATCTTCTAAACTCCAGTGTGTACATCCCTAAACTACATAGTCTCTCCTCATAGTTCAATCCCGCCATTCCTGATAGTGGAGTCGGACACTTTAGGAACATTCAAGCGGTTATTGGATAAGCACATGGAGCACACCAGAGTGATAGGGAGTGTGATAGCTTGATCTTGGTCTCGGACAATGCTCGGCACAACATCGAGGGCCGAAGGGCCTGTACTGTTCTATGTAAACCACTTCAATCTAATGCAGCACTTCCATCTAATACAGCACTTCCATCTAATACAGCACTTCCATCTAATACAGCAATCTCATTGAGCACCTCAATCCAATACAGCACTTCAATCTAATACAGCAATTCAATAAAATGCAGCACATCAATCTGATACAGCGCTTCAAACTGATACATTACTTCAAGATAATACAACACATCATTCTAATACAACACTTCAATTTGATACAGCACTTCAATCTAAGAGAGCACTTCAATCTAATACAGCACTTCAATCTAACACGGCACTTCAATCTAACACGGCACTTCAATCTAATGCAGCACTTCAATCTAACACGGCACTTCAATCTAACACGGCACTTCAATCTAAAACGGCACTTCAATCTAACACGGCACTTCAATCTAACACGGCACTTCAATCTAATACAGCACTTCAATCTAATACAGCGCTTCAATCAAATACAAAACTTGAATCTGATACAGCACTTCAATCTAATACAGCACTTCAATCTAACACAGCACTTCAATCTAACACAGCACTTCAATCTAATACAGCACTTCAATCTAGAACAACACTTCAATCTATTAAAGCATTTCAATGTAATACAGCACCTCAATCCATTACAGCTCTTCAATCTAATACAGCAATTCAATCTAAAACAGCACTTCAATCTAATGCAGCACTTCAATCTAACACGGCACTTCAATCTAACACAGCACTTCAATCTAATACAGCACTTCAATCTAATACCGCACTTCAATCTAAGACAGCACTTCAATCTAATACCGCACTTCAATCTGATACAGCACTTCAATCTAATACAGCACTTCAATCTAATACAGCACTTCAATCTAATACAGCACTTCAATCTGATACAGCACTTCAATCTAATACAGCAATTCAATCAAATACAGCACTTCAATCTAATACAGCACATCAATCTAATACAGCACTTCAACCTAATGCAGCTCTTCAATCTAATACAGCAATTCAATCAAATACAGCACTTCAATCTGATACCGCACTTCAATCTGATACAACACTTCAATAAAATCCAGCACTTCATTCTAAAACAGCACTTCATTCTAATACTGCACTTCATTCTAATACAGCACTTCAATCTAATACAGCACTTCAATCTAATACAGCACTTCAATCTAATACAGCACTTCAATCTAATACAGCACTTCTATCTAAAACATCACTTCATTCTAATACAGCACTTCAATCTAAAACAGCACTTCAATCTAATACAGCACTTCAATCTAGAACAACACTTCAATCTAATAAAGCACTTCAATCTAATACAATCCTTCAATCTAAAACAGTACGTCAATCTAATACAGCACTCCAATCTATTACAGACCTTCAATTTCATACATCACTTCCATCTAATACAGCACTTCAATCTATTAAAGCATTTCAATCTAATACAGCACTTCAATCTAATGCAGCACTTCAATCTGATAAAGCACTTCAATCTAATACAGCAGGTCAAACTAATAGCCAAATGCTGAGTCCAAAGCAGAGAGTCTGACAAAGCTCAATTTATTGAAGTCGCTCACCTGGAACACCAATGACTGCAAGGATGATGTAGTATATGTTTCTGATGTTGTAAAATGTTGCCAACATTTTCTGTGTGAAGCGATCTGCCCCTTCTTGCTGCAGGTAATCTCTCTGAATTAATCTCTGAGGCAATACATTCCCAGAGCCTTCCATTTATACACTCTAGTTTGCCCACTGGGACAGTCGGGTAAAAACATCGTTTAAATTAGTTCTTGTTGTTTGAACAAATATTTGTCAACCGATTTGAGTCCCTCTTGTAGTGAAAGCCCGAAAGACTTGACCATTTTGATAATATTCGGGAACTACTTTAAAAATTAACTCTGCAATATGCTGTTTATTTTATCAAGATGGGGCTCATCAGTTGGTCTCACTTTGCTTCCGTGATGCTCTGCACCGGACTGTGTTCATTGAAAATCCAATTTCAATGTTTTTCTTCCTCTCTCGTGCCTGCTATGCGGTATTTCTTTTTTGATTTGACTAATTTAATTGATGCACTTTCATTTTCAGCTTAAATTACAGGGTTTTATTCTCTGGTCTTGAGAATTAAACAGTCATTACTTTTATTACAAGATTGTGCAATTTCACAATAAATAATTATTGTATTTCTCCTAATGGAACACGTCGCAATAATACCCGTACATCTGTATTGCTCAAAGAAACACAGCCCATAAATCTAATACAGCACTTCAAGCTAATTCAGCCATTCAAACTAATTCAGTACCTCAAACTATTTTTTCCCTTCAACCTAATTCAGCATCTGAAACTAATGCAGCATCTCAAACAAATGCAGCACATCAAATAATACAGCACCTCAGTCTAATTCAGCACATTAAACTAACAACGCTCCTCAAACTAATTCAGCACCTCAAACTTGCAAAATGTGTACATAATTGTCAAATATATTACAGCACAGATCAGTGTGAGGTATTGAATTTTGTTAAGAAAAATAAGGAGGTCACATATTACTTGGAAAATAAGAATCTAAAGAGGATATTGTAGCAACGCGATTAGAGAGTTTAAATACACAAATCACTTAAAGTAGAGACGCAGGTTAATAAATCATACAAAGCAAACCTCGTGCTCGGGTTTATTACTAGAGGGATGGTATTGAAAAGTAAAGAAGTTATGCGAGACTTGTATCGAACCGTGGTTAGACCACACGCGAAGCATTATGTATACTTCTGGTCGCCATATTCGAAAAAAATATAGAGGCACTGGAAAGGATGAAAAAAAAAGATTTACAAGGATGGTACGAGAAATGCGAGCTTATACCTATCAGGGCAGGAAAAACAGGCTTTGTCTCTTTACTCTTGAAAAGAGAAGGTTGAGGTGTGACCTAATTGAGGTCTTTAAAATTATGAAAGTTTTTGATAGCGGAGATACAGAGAGAGTGTTTCCACTTGTGGCGAAGAGCAAAACTAGAGGCCTTAAATATAAGATAATTACCAAGAAATCAAATCGGGAATTCAGAAGGAGCTACTTTACCAAGCGAGTGTTGAGAATGTGGAACTCGCTGCAAGAGGGAGTTGTTGAGGCAATTAATATAGAAGAATTTAAGAGGAGGCTAGATAAGCACTTGAGTGTGAAGCGAGTAGAGGGTTATGCTGATCGAGTTCGATGAGGAAGGAAGGGAGGAGGCTCGATTGGTCATATAAGCTTGAATGAACTGTTTGTGCCGAGTGTCCTCTTTCTGCCTGTATGTTTCATGCAATTTTATGTGATCGTAGAATCATAGATTAATCCATCACAGAAGTATTTGTGCTCCCAGATGTCTGAACTATTCTATCCAATTTAGATTCTTATTTTCAAAGTAATGTATGACCTCTTTAATTTGCTGAACACAATGTAAGTGTCAGGCGTGGCTCAGTGGGTAGCACTCTCGGATCTGAGTCAGGAGGTAGTGGGTTCACAGTCCCACTCCAGAGACTTGAGCATAGAAATCTAGGCGGGAAGTACAAAGGGAATGCTGCACTGTCCGAGTTGCCGTCTTTCCGATGAAACGTTAAGCTGAGACCTCGTCTGCTCTCTCAGGTGGAAGTAAAAATTCCCATGTTACTATTTTAGAGCAGCAGGGGTGTTATCCCCAGTGTTCTGGCCAATATATATCCCTCAATCAACGTGGGAATGGTAGCATAGTGGTTATGTTACTGTTCTAGTAATGCAGAGGCCTGGCCTAATAATCTGGAGACTTGAGTTGAAATCTCTCTTCATTAGTTGCGGAGTTTCAATTCAGTAAATTAAATAATTCTGGAATATAAAAGCGAGTATCATTAATGGTCACCATGAAACTAGCGGATTGTCGTAAAAAATCATCTGGTACCTAATGTCCATTGGAGAAGGAAATCTGCCGTCCTTATCTGGTCTGGCCTATTTGTGACTCCAGACCCAGAGCAATGTGGTTGTTTCTGAACTGCCCCCTGAAATGGCGTAGCAAGACAGTCAGTTGTACCAAACCGCAACGACAAAGTCAGCACTGTGTGCGAACCTTCAACAAACGACTCCAGCGTTTCATAAGGCAGCTCACCACCACCTTCTCAAGCGCAAATAGGGATGGGCAATAAAAACCGGCCTTGCAAGCGACGCCCACTCCCGTGAATGAATTTAAAAAACAGTGTATCTGGTCATTAGCACATTGCTGTCTGTGGGAGCTTGCTGTGAGCAAATCGACTGTTGTATTTCCTACATTACAACAGTGACTACACTTCAAATGTACTTGATTGGCTGTAAATCGCTTTCGGGCGTCGTGACAGGTGTTGTATAAATGAAAGTCTTTCTTTCTTACAGACGGAGGCCATTCGGCCCCTCGAGTCTACGTCTACTCTTTCGATGGGCCATCCAGTTATTCCCACTCCCTCACTCTTTCCCCATACCCCTGTAATTATTCCCCTTCAAGCTTTTACTCAATTCCCTTTTGAAGGCTACTATTGAATCTTTACCCACGACCCTATCAGGCAGTGAATTCCAAATCCTAACCACTCGCTGTGTGAAAATGTTTTAGGTCATGTCGCCTCTGGTTCTTCTGCCAATCACCTTAAATCTGTGCCCTCTGGTTAGTGACCCTTCAAATATTGGAAACATTTTATCTTTATTTACTCTGTCTAAATCATTCATGATTTTAACGATGATTATAGCGAAATTGTTTGAGTATAGGAACAGGGATGTCCTGCTGCAGTTGCACAGGGCCTTGGTGAGACCACACCTTGAGTACTGTGTGCAGTTTTGGTCGCCTTATCTGAGGAAGGATGTTCTTGCCATAGAGGGAGTTCAGCGAAGATTCACAATGCTGATACCTGGGATGGCAGGAATGACATATGAGGAGAGATTGGGTCGATTGGGCTTATACTCGCTGGAGTATAGATGAATGAGAGGGGATCTCATGGAAACATATAAATTCTGACAGGTCTGGAGAAACTAGATGCAGGAAGAATGTTCCCGATTGTCGAAGAGTCCAGAACCAGGGGTCATAATCTAAGGATAGGGGGTAAGCCATTTAGGACAGAAATGAGGAGGAATTTCTTCACCCAGAGAGTGGTGAACCTGTGGAATTCTCTACCACAGAAGGTAGTTGAGGCCAAGTCATTAAATATATTCAAGAATGAGTTAGATATATTTCTTAAAGCTAAAGGTATCAAGGGATATGGGGAGATGGCAGGTACAGGGTACTGAGTTTGGATGATAAGCCATGATCTCATCGAATGGCGGAGCAGGCTCGAGCGGCCGAATGGCCTACTCCTGCTCCTGTCTTCTATGTTTCTATGTTTCTAAACACCTCCATCAAATCTCTTCTTATTACTCTCTGCTCAAAGGAGAATAACCCCAGCTTCTTCAATCTATCCACGTAATTGCAATCCATCACCCTTCGAATCATCATGGTAAATCTCTTCTGCACCCTCTTCAAATACTTCACGTGTACCTGGACTTCCAAAAGGCCTTCGACAAGGTCCCACATAAAAGATTAGCATGGAAAATTGAAGCTCATGGGATAAAGGGGAAAGTATTGACGTGGATAGAGAACTGGCTGTCAGATAGAAAACAGAGAGTTGCAATAAACGGCTCATTTTCTGAATGGCAGGCAGTAACAAGTGGGGTACCGCAGGGATCTGTCCTGGGTCCCCAGCTGTTCACAATTTACATTAATGACCTGGATCAGGGAGTCGGATGCAGCATTTCCAAATTTGCAGACGACACTAAACTAAGAGGGGGGGTGTGCTCAGAGGAGGAGACCAGGAAGCTCCAGAGCGATTTGGACAGACTGGGTGATTGGGCGGATAAATGGCAGATGCACTATAATGTGGACAAGTGCGAAGTTATCCACCTTGGGTGCAGGAACGGGAGGGCAAATTATTATTTAAATGGCAATAAATTGGGAGAGGGGGAAGTACAGAGAGACCTGGGTGTTCTTGTACACCAGTCACTGAAGGCGAGCATGCAGGTGCAACAGGCGGTCAAGAAGGCAAACAGTATGCTGGCCTTCATAGCAAAAGGGTTGGAATACAGGAACAGGGATACCTTGCTGCAGCTGTACAGGGCACTGGTGAGACCACACCTCGAGTACTGTGTACAGTTTTGGTCGCCTCATCTGAGGAAAGATGTTCTTGCCATGGAGGGGGTGCAGCGGCGATTCACCAGGCTGATACCAGGAATGGCGGGATTGACCTATGAGGAGAGATTATGTAGTTTAGGGATGTACACACTGGAGTTTAGAAGATTGAGAGGGGACCTCATAGAAGTGTATAAAATTCTGACAGGTCTAGACAGACTAGATGCAGAAGGAATGTTTCCCTTAGCGGGTGAGAACAGAACTAGAGGACATAATTTAAGGATAAGGGCTAAACCATTTAGGACAGAAATGAGGGGGAATTTCTTCACTCAGAGGGTGGTGAACCTGTGGAACTCATTGCCACAGAGGGCAGTGTACACCAGCTCATTAAATATATTTAAGAGGGAATTAGATATATTTCTACAGGCAAAAGGGGTTAAGGGTTACGGAGAGAAGGCGGGGACGGGATACTGAATTGGAGGATCAGCCATGATCTCATTAAATGGCGGAGCAGGCTCGAAGGGCCGGATGGCCTACTCCTGCTCCTATCTTCTATGTATCTATGTATCTATGTCCTTTTTAAAGAGCGGTGACCAGAATTGGACACTATACTCCAGCTGGGGCCGAACTGGAGTTTTTTGCAGGTTTAACATAACTTCCTGGCTTCTGTACTCTTTGCCTCTAATAATAAAGCCAGGATCCTAACTGCTTTTTTAACCTTTCCTGCCACCTTCAAAAACGTGTGCACAAAATCCCCCTGGTCTCTGTTTTCTTGCATCCAATTTATATTTGTAATATTTAGCTGGTTCTGTGCCTGCTCATTCTTCCTACCAAAATGTCTCACCTCACACCTTTCTGCGTTGAATTTCATCCTCCCCGTGTCCGCCCAGTCCACCAGCCTATCTATTTCCTCTTGAAGTTTATTACCAGCTGTCTCAGTGGTTACTACACTTCCAAGTTTCGTGTCATCTGCACTTTGCCCGAAAATGTGCCCTTTACCCACAAGTCCAATCATTAATGTTTATCAAAGCAGCAGTAGTCTTTGTACGGAACCCCAGGGAACACCACGGTATATCTCACTCCAGTCCAAAAGACTGCGACTCACCTCAACGCTCTGGTTCTATCTATAAGCCAATTTTATATCCATGCTGCTACTGCCACATTTATCGTATGGGCTTCAATTTTGCGAACACGCCTCGTATGTGGTACTTTATCAAACGTCTTTTCAAAGTCCATATATACAATCCCAACTGCTCTGCCCGCATCCTCCATCTTTGTTAATTCAAGTAAACATTCGATCTCGTTAGGCAAACATGATATGCCCTTCACAAATCAGTGCTTGCTCTCCTATATTATTCCAGACTTTTCCAAGTGGCTGTTAATTTTCACCCGGATTATTATTTCTAAAAGCTTCCACACCACCCACATTAAACTGACTGGTCGGTAATTGCCAGGTATTTCCTGCTAAGCATTTTTGAACAAGGATGTAAAATTTGCAATCATGCCGTCCTCAGCACCACCCCTGTAGTTGAGGAGACTTGGAATATTATGACCAGAACCTCCGCAATTTCTACCCTTACTTCCCTCAGCATCCTACGTTGCATCCCATCCGGACCGGGTGATATCCACGTTAATTACCACCAGCCTTTCTAGAACCTCGTCGATATCTATTTTTTTATCACATCCAGTATCCCACCAAACTCCTCGTTTACCATAGCTTTGTCAAAGTCCCCTTCCTTGGTAAACTCCAACACAAAGTACTCATTTACTACCTCACCCATGCCCTCCGCCTTCACCAATATATCGTCATTTTGGTCTGTAATCAGTCGCACCGCTCCTCTGACAAACCTTTTACTGTTAATATGCCTATAGGAGACCTTTGGATTCCTCTTTATGTTAGCTGCTAATCTATTCTCGTACTGTCTCTTTGCCCCTCTTATCTCCTTTTTCAATTCCCATCTGAACTTTCTATATTCAGCCTGATTCTCCCTTGTATTATCAAGATGACATATGTTATACGCCCCCTTTTTCTGCTTCATCCTAGCCTCCAACTCCTTTACCATCCACGGAGCTCTGGCTTTGGTTGCTCTCCAATTCCAACTTGTAGGAATTACCTAGGATGTAACCGAACCATCTCCTCTTTAAAAATCGTCCATTGCTCCGTTACATTTTGTCTGCCAGTCTTTGACTCCAATTCACCCGGGCCAAATCTCTCCTCAATTCGCTGAAGTTAGCGATCTTTAATTTAAATAATTTTACTCCAGAATTCTTCATGTACTTCTCCATAACTAAACTAAACCTTACGATACTATGATCACTAGTTCTGAGATGCTCCCCCACTGTGACATTCTCCAATTAACCCATTTCATACCGCAGGACAAGATCCAGCAATGCCTTCTTCCTCATTGTGCAGGAAACAAACTGATCAAGAAAGTTCTCCTGAACTCCCTTCAGAAATTCCTCCCCCTCCCTGCCCTTAACACGTTTACTATCCCAGTCTCTATTGGTGTTGCTAAAGTCTTGCATTATCACTACTCTATTGTTCCTTCACCTCTCAGTAATTTCTTTGCAATTCTGCTCCTCTATCTCCATCCCACTGTTTGGCTCATAAAATACATCAGGAAGCGTAATATCTCATCTATTGTGTCTCAACTCCATCCAAATAGATTCTGCCTTGGACCCCTCAAGGACACGTTTTCCTTCCAGCACTGGAATATGTTTCTCAATCTAAACTGCTATACATCCTACTTTTTTAATTCCCTCTCTTTCCTGAATACATTGTACCCAGTGGTATTAGGCATCAAATCCTCCCCTTTTTTGAGCCAAGTCTCAGTTATCGCCATTACATCATATTCCACTTTGTGCATTTACACATTAGAACTCTTCTAACTAAAACCGTCTCTCCCAGTCCTCTGTGCACCTTGTTTCTACTTTTTAATACTACATCCTGGTGCCCAACACCCTGGCGAATTAGTTTGAACCCACCCCAACAGCACGAGATAACATTCCCGCAAGGATATTCAGCTCAGTTCAGGTGCAACCCGTCCATCTTGAAAAGGTCCCTCCGGCTACAGAACGGGTCCCAATGTTCCAGCAATCTGAAACCCTCCCTCCTGCACAATGTCTGTAGCCACGCAATAGCCTGCCATATCCTTCTATTTATCCTCCTCACTTGCGCATCCTGTCACTGGGAATATTCCAGAAATTATGACCTTTCTGGCCCAGATTTTTAACTTCGTCCCTGGCTTCTTAAACTCTGACTGCAGGACATCAACCCTTTTGCTGCCTATGTCGTCGGTTCCGAAATGGACCACGACTTCTGGCTCTTGCCCTTCCCCCCGTAGACTGTTCTGCCCCCACTCCGTGATGTCATTAACCTAGCACCAGACAGACTAGATAACATACGGGTCTCACATCGGAGTAGTAGAAATGCCAGTCCGTCCCCCTGACTGTCGAATCTCCAATTACTGCTGCATTCCGACACTTTCCTGTTGCCCCTGTGCAGTCCTTTTCCTCACGGTTCCATGGTCGGCCCTGCACTTCTTTGAGGTGTCGTCACCCTCACCTGCAACTAATGGGGAATATCGGCTTGAGAGTGCCACACTCCCGGAGGCTACATACACTGCCTGCCTCGTCCCACATTTGTGAGTGGCAACCTACTTGCCATTCTGAATTCCTTCTGACTGTGCAGTATCCATCTCCTGGAACCTGCGATCCAGGACACACTCAGCCACCTGTATGTCCTGCAGTGAATCCAACTGCCCCGCAAGCTCAGAAACACCCAGCATGATTTCGAGTAGCTGGCGACTTTTCCTGAAAATATTGGCATCCGGGACTCATGAAGCGTCCTGAAGTTCCCAAATGGCGCAGGAATTGCAGGCTAAGGGCTGTAGCTTTCGCTCCAACCTTATTAGAAACTTGAAATCAACTATTTGGATACAAGGTGATTTATGGAATTGCTGTTAACTATTTCTAAACAATAATGCACATTTTATTTTCGCTCCTCAAACCAAACTACTGAAAGACTAAATTATTTATCCAAGCTTAACAAGAACCACCGAGTTACAAAATACAAAGAACATAAATATTGGATACTTAATTTAGATTTCTTGGCTGCACTCCTTTTGAGTTGGACGTGATAAACCGCCTTCCTCCTCTCCACCGAAATTTACTGTCACCTCATTCCCAGCTTCCACTCTGCTTGCGATCCACTCCGATTGCGTTTTACCCAACTCTGTCTCTCTGACGTTGATTATATTTAATTTCATTATATTTGTATTTAATAGCGTTTGATTCAATTATTTAGTAATAACATGTGCATTTCTGTCATTTTTCCTGTTTTTAAGGACAAAACTCATTCACTCAGCATGCCGCCAACTCCACCTCCTGCCCACGGTAACTACAACTGATGAATTGTAACCAGGGGCTAAAACCTGCCTCCCCGTGACATAACAAAGGAAGCCAGGAGCCAATCACACAGCAGCTAGCACAGGCGCCGCCCACTGTCGGTATGACAGTGTGACATGTCCAGGCTCTGCTCCTGGTGCAGTCTCACTGGACTGGAGCACAGGTTGCAGGATCTACCCATTATTGCCGTGGCCCTGTCTCCGATCCCAGCTCCCGCCTAACGACGCCCCATGGAGGGATCACAGCCTCCCATCATTAATCTTCACAAATCATGTCTCCCGAACTCGTAACGTGAAGTCTCACTATCCAATGCCCGTCCCACCACTCGTCCACCTCTTCCTTCATCCAACTGAACATCTGACCAGCTGATTGCAGCAGGATGTGGTCAAGAGATGCTCTGCTGCTGAAGGAGGAAAATGTCCCGAGGGCAGGGTTGGTGCCTTCAGATAGATGAGCAAGATGGCCGTTGGCTATTGTGACTGAGCATGTCCTTCCTAATTGGTCAATGAAGGTGTCATTCAGTCTCACATAAGAACATAAGAACATAAGAAATAGGAGCAGGAGTAGGCCAATCGGCCCCTCGAGCCTGCTCCGCCATTCAATAAGATCATGGCTGATCTGATCCTAACCGCCAATCTACTATCTACTATCACAGAACCATCTCCTGCATCTAACAGAATTGCACACACGAAATAGGAGCAGAATCAGGCTACACGGTCCCTGGGCCCGCTCCACTACCCACAGGGCCATGACCGATCCGAACCTAGACTCATCTCCAAATTCCTGCCCGCTCCCCGTAACCCTTAATGCCCTTTACTTCTAGGAAACTGTCTATTTCTGTTTTAAATTTATTTTATGATGTAGCTTCTACAGCTTTTTGTGGCAGCATATTCCATGGACCTACCACCCTCTGAGTGAAGTAGTTCCTCCTCATCTCAGTTTTGAAAGAGCAGCCCCTTATTCTAAGACTATGTCCCCTAGTTCTAGTCTCACCCATCATCGGGAACATCCTCCCCGCATCCACCCGATCCAACCCCTTCACAATCTTATATGTTTCAATAAGATCGCCTCTCATTCTTCTGAACTCCAATGAGTAGAGTCCCAATCTACCCAACCTCTCCTCATATGACCACCCCCTCATCACCGGGATTAACCGAGTGAACCTTTTTTGCACTGCCTCGAGAGCAAGGATGTCTTTCCTTAAGTAAGGACAATTCAAAACAAGAATTAAACTGCTTACCTCAAAGAACAATCTGCATCACTTGTTATTTATCTTTGAGAGAGGTGGCAGGAGGTTTAATACCTGTTTCTGTGATTTTTGTCCCGGATATTTTTTCCGTTGAATGTTTGTTCCAATGCCAGGTGAGTATCTGTACAACAGAAAGGGACAGAATAATGATGGGTTCACCATCCTCCGGGGATGGACTGAACCAGCCTGATTTGGTGCAGAATCCAACATGGAGCCCACAGATCTTTGGGACAAAATCTACACCTGTAATGTAGCAGGATAAAGTAAATTTTATCAAGAGATGGAAGTTCACTAATGTGGAAAACAAAATGTTTGCACTGAAAAAGGAATGGAATTTATCGACTATAGTGTTTGAGTGTCTGGCTTCAGTGTTTCAGTGAGTGTTAAAACTTTGAGTACTTTGTCCCAAACAGATAAATATTATCTGGCAGAGACCGTTTGGCCCCTTCCACTCATTTCCCTGTCATTACAATGTCTGTTCATGTTGTGGGCACAAATGCTCCAGCCCACTTCCCCAGGAGAAGACTGGGGAATCCCAGTGATGGAGTTACAGCATCACGAGCCTTCAGTCCTTTTGCTTATCTTTGCCCCCAAGAACTAACCATTCCCCAGACCCATAGAAGAGGAATATTGGGGTCTGTCTCATGTCCACCGATTCCTCCTCCTTTTCATTAATGATGTGCCAGCTGCCAACTCCAGCTCCTGCCCACGGTAACTACAACTGATGAATTGTAACCAGGGGCTTAAACCTGTCTCCAGGTGACATCACAAATGAGCAAGGAGCCAATCACACAGCAGCCAGCGCAGGCCCAGCCCAATGGCGGTATGACAGGGTGAAATGGCCAGGCTTTGCCAATGGTGCAGTCTCGGTGGACTGGAACACAGGTTGCAGGATCTGCCCATTAGTGTTATGGCCCTGCCTCCGAGCCCAGATCCAGTCCAATGACGTTCCATTTACAGACCACGAATCGCAATATTACGGTTTTATGAATATTGCTTCCAAATCTCCTCAGATAAGGCCCACTATTCAATCTGGCATCGACACGATGGGCCGAAAGGCCTGTTTCTGTGTCTTAAATTTCGATGATTCTATGAATATCGTCCACCTCCCAATGTCTCCACATATGTTTCCTTTCCTATGCAACTGGGAACTAAGCATTCCCCAGATGCATAGAAGAGGAATATAGGGACCTTTGTCACATCCAAAGATCCCTCCTGCTGTCATTCTATGATGTACAAATGTATCCTAACTCCATTTACTCGCCTTGCTTCCATGACCCTTAATACCGTTGCCTAAAAGATTCTGTCAATCTTAGTTTTGAAATTTCAAATAACCACCCTTAGCAGCGTTATGGAATGAGAGTTCCAGATTTCACTCGCCACTTTGTGAAGAACCGCTTCCTGACATCACCCCTGTACCAGCTCTAATTTTCAGATTATCCCACCTGGATCTCCACACATACACCAGAAGGAAACGTTTCTCTCTATCTACCCTATCAACTCCTTTTGATCATCTTAAACATTTCATTTAGATGACTGGTTAATATTCTATACTCAGGGGAATACAAGGCTCGTCTGTGCAACCTGTCGTCATAATCTAACAATTTTAGCCCCGGTAGCATCCGCAGATACACGATACCCCTCTGTGATATCATCAGGAATCATGTGGCCAGCTGTCACAAGAAGCCAACGACACACTCCGCCTCCTCAGTTGACCCCAGGGCGTTGCCACTCTCCAACTGTCTGCCCAAAAGTGAAATCTCGAGAAGCCAAAATTAACTCCAGATAAATATCGGGTAAACTGAATCCGCCCTCTTTGACACCCAGTAGCAGCATTGCAATACCAGCTTTGACGTTATCAGTCTCCCCACTGCAACCCCAGGCTAAACCCAGAGATGTGGATCCTTTATGTCCTGCTCGACCCTGAGTACAGCTTCCGCCCCCCAGACCCAATGCATTACCAGCCTGCTATCTCTCAACTCCAAAACATTGCCTGCCCCCCCCCCTCTGCTGCCTAATTCCTAATCCAGCCTCCATCACCCCGATGCCAATCTCTCCAACACTCTCCCTACCAACCTTCCCACTTGCCCCCTCCACTAACTAAAGGGCATTCTGAATGTGACAGTGCACGACCAGACCTGGACAAAGACCAAACCCCTGTGTTCAACCCTCTTGCAAAGTTCCACTCGCTCCTTGTGCTCCAGTGAACTGATATGAATATCGTTGCCGCCCCTTCCAATCCTTTCGTGCCTGACTTTCGCTCAATCTCAGCGATCTCCTCCAGCCATACATCACTGTACGCACTCCCCGCTCATCTCCCGTTCCTGTGGCACAGCATTACTCCTCATTAACCGCTCCTCCTGCTCCACCATCGGCAGTCGTTCCTCAGCTTACTACGGCCAGGGCATCTGGAATCTCCGCTCTCCCTGGAACCCTGCCTAAAAACTCTGCTCAATAAACTTGTCTCTCACTAGCGCTCAGCACTCTACCACCATTACCATTTCTCACATCTGCTTGAAGCCCAGTCTGTGCTCCCTGCCATGTCAAGTGTTCTGAGCTGTCTCTCTATGTGCGGAGCGCTGTGGTAATTTAAGTTTTCATGGTTGCAGTGATTGGCCAGTTTGGTTCAGTGCGCTCGTGCGTTGATGCTTCACATCTTGGGGTGGCCGGCCCTGGGTTTACCCCCTTCCCTCCTCATCACAGTGGAAGCCATAATGGTAAGGTGCTTACCCAGAGGAAGAGAGGTACCATCACAGGCCGAGAGATACTGGGCAGCTGTCCTACAGATCCTAGTGGCTGGATTGAGTGGAGAACCTTACCTGGAATGCAATAGAACTAATCTTGTAACTCTGATTATATTGTTAGATTCGAATTTGGAGAAACTCGAGACGGAGAGTGAATTGAGGACAAGAACAAATATATTAAAACAACTAAGAGAGACTTGTGCACAAGGGGAGCCACCCAGCTTCCTCAAGCTTGAGGTGCACTCACAAAGGAAAAACAGCGGTTCATTCAAGATATACAGTTCTATAAGGAACGCCCGCTTACTACAGAATGGGGGCATACACGTACAAACAACGTTACCACAGTTACTCTTTATTGGTTTCGGTGATTAGTCACTGAACTGTTGGGCCCATCCCCTGAACTCAGGTGCCCGTACTCTGCCCATGCTGGACACAGATGTTGGGAGTAAACCTACCTCCACATTCCTGTTGTTATCTCTTCCTCGCTATAAGCATAGTTTATTGTTCGAGAGGACCGGTTTTACCCTTAACTGCCGAACAAGCACAAAGCCACAGTGATTCATGTGTCCAGCGAACTCGTACCATGTTTGATAATTGGTACCCTTAACTCCTGGGAGGACAGGCCGTGCTTGGACAGTGACTCCACTAAGGCGCTGTGAATACACATCCCGAAGTTTAATTAGTGAAGAGACGCCTTGCAGCCTGCAAAAGTGCCTGTTCCTTGCATTTTACGATCCCGTTATCACTTTTACTGGTCTCTGATGTTCGATATTCGACCTCGCTTACTTCCCTGCTATCTGGTCCCAGCTGCATGTTGTCAGTCTCCGTTTTAATTATGCCCCATCTTTGAATCTACAGCTATTCCTTACAAGTGCGTTTTTTATGAGAGGGTTAAACATAATCAAGTATCCCAGAATTCTTTGGGAACAAGCTGAACCTTTCAGTGAGTTATTTCTTACAGTTACCTTCTTTGGGAGGGTTAAACCTAGCCAAGTATCCCAGAATTCTTTGGGAACTAGCTGGATCCTTCAGTCCCCCCTTCCAACCCCCGAAAAGGACCCTTGAAGCGGGGTTGGAGAATGTGCTCTCTATGCTACGATAGTGTGATAAGCTGGTGGGTTTATAGTATGTCAGAAACGCATATAGGTTTTCCCAGATCAAATTGCATGAATGATGAAGGTTTTCCTGTATCCCCACCCCCCCGCCAATTTGTTCTATACTCCCCCCTAGGCCTTTGGCTATTCCAGGTAGGCCGCTCATTTGTTGCATATGGTCTGGTGTGAATCCTGTCGGGGTGGCCTCCCGTCGAGGCACCAGGTATGTATCAGATGAGTAAAGTTATTATTTAGGCATTCCCCAATTCATCATACGATTGCTTCATTATTCATAATCTTGATTTTTCCAACATGTTGCAAAAGTCATCGTCTGAAACACTAGGAGTAGGAGCAGTACAAGCATTAACAGTTTTAACAACTTGTTTTGCAATTTGTTTCGCCCGAGTCCGTTTACATTTCCTGCATGTCATACATAACAAGGTCAGGACAATTACTAACTGCACCACGACTAATACATGTGAAATCAATCGGATCCATGGATGGATCTGTATATTTTGTCCCCAGTCCCAAATGTCATCCAGCCATGTGGTCACCTTGATCGCGTCGATGGCTTTCTTCAAATCTGTGTTCCATTGTTGTAGAGTATGGTACACCTTTTGGGAGAGCTGTATCGCCTTCCGCAACTGCCTCAGGTGTTCGGGCAGTGGGGGTATAGGATACCCAAAGGTGTTGATGTAGTTCCATAATCCATACTTGATGTCTTCAGACACCTGAAGAGAGGTAATATTAAACTGGTGTATGTCCACCAACTCCTCATGTCCAATCCGTACCGGAACTGCTGGTGTGAAGCAGAACTCTGGACTGGGGATGTCGCAAGTTAGATTGGCATACTCAAATGTCTCCAAGTTGGTCGTTACACAGTATTCGCCATTGCCGGCGTATGCCACCTGGGTGGGCTTTGAGGCTGTGCCCAATGCCTCCATGGTACAGTTAATCTCCATGCCTGTGTTATTAAAACCACATTGGGCCTGCGGGCTTTGGCTGATTGCATGCGAGCACATAATGATGGCATGTCTGGTGACACATCCTTCCAGCTTGGTACCCAACCAGTTTCCTTTCACCATCATTAAATTCAATTCACTGATTCCGGTGTTCCAATTCTGCCCCACCTGGGGTATCCTCTGTTTCTTCTATCTTTCCTGATCTTACCCCGCCTGGGGTCTCCTCAACATTGTTTCGGATCTTCTCTTTCGGTGTACTCAATTAATTTGTTAGTGCTGGTAAGTCGTAGGCATGAGTACACAATTGGCTTATGTATCAAAGTCTTACTACATAACTGTTGGAGAACTACCAGAGCGTGTGAAATAATACGAACCTAAGGGCGTGCTGATGTATCAAGCCCAATATCCCACCAGTGTGAGTTGTCCCCTATGCTTTCAATGTCAATATCTATTCTCGAGTTGTCTTGCTCCAAAACATAAAAATGCTTTAGGGAGGAGTTCAGTCGCATCACAAGCTTACTGAATTCCTCAGACAACAGGGGAATATAGTATCCGAATTGTGCCACATAATTGTGCAGCTCATACTTAAGTATCTCATTTACTGTCAGTTTCACTTGAGCATAGGTTTCGATATTATGTAAAACGTGTTGATTGATGGGACAGATCCTGTTAGACCCGTAAAGCATGGTAGTTGCGGTAGTAGTGACACAGCAGGCACCACCAAAACCACCTCATACTGGATTAGTACTGGCTTTTACCACGCTCTGTTACCTGAAGGAAGCCATTTGAAATTGAGTTGCTCAATATCCTTGTAGGTACATGCCATGCCTAGAGCCATTGCTTTGCATATCTCCTAATTTACCCTGACCAGAAAAAATAAGCCTTAATAGTGTGTAATATTTGAGCAATCAATTCCTTTGGGTTTTTGTAGCAACAGTAAGACATTGTGAGGATCTAAACATATCTGTATTCTCAGTTATTTACTGAAAGACTGTTAATAATGGGGTCTGTTTATATGGCCACAGCCAATGGGTCCACACATCATTAATATCAAATGAGACCTTGTCTTGTCCTTTTCCCTAAAGAAAAGGGAGAAAGAATGATGCAGCTTCGTGTAACAAAACTTAGAATCATAGAAATTTACAGCACAGAAGGAGGCCATTCGGCCCATTGTGGCTGTGCCGGCCGAAAAAGAGCTATCCACCCTAATCCCACTTTCCAACTCTTAGTCCGTAGCCTTGCAGGTTACAGCACTTCAAGTGCATATCCAAGTACCTTTTAAATGCAATGAGGGTTTCTGTCTCTACCACCCTTTCAGGCAGTGAGCTCCAGACACCCCCCACCACCCTCTGGGTGAAAACATTTCTCAACTCCCCTCTAATCCTACTACCAATTACTTTAAATCTATGCCCCTGATTATTGACCTATCTGCTAAGGGAAATAGGTCCTTCCTATCCACTCTATCGAGGCCCCTCATATTTTTATACACACATGTTTTTATCCAGTGATCCAAGGCAAGCCTGAACCCAAAGTTCTCCAGAGCATATAGATGCTTCACTCTCAACAATCGGATGGCATCTTACATAGAATTACACAGAGAGTACAAAATAGATATAGACCATTCAGCTCAACCAGTTCATGTTGGTATTTATCCTCCACACGAGAACTAGTCTTAATCCCATGTACCTACCCTGTTCCCATATCCTTTATCACCGCCAGGCATAAAGAGTCCAGTTCGTTTAGCAGTCTCGGCACTAGCTTGTGGTAACTAGCAGGCTCTCTCTCTCTCTCTCTCTCTCCCTCTGTCTGTCTCCTGCCCCCTTTCGGTCTGTCTTGCTATTAGCCGCGTGCGTAAGGCTCGGAACGGGGTTAGGGCTACTTCGTACGTGGCGTTGAGGCGGAGGCGATGGCCTTGTGACAGTGGCTCAATGTAACTTACCTGATTTAACTTAATTCGGTGAGGGTTAGGAGCCATCGGACGGGAATGTGTGATGACAGGTTGCACTGTCCTCCTTTGGAGGTAGGAGGGCCTATAAAAGGGGGTGGATATCCCTTGGGGAAGGTCCTCCAGTCCCGACACCAGCGGTTCCCAAAGAGCAGATGTGTCTCGGAACCGATCCATCTCTTCTGTGCGGGGTAGGGTGAATAAAAGATTCTGAGTTCTGTTGGGATGTAGAACGAGGGGTCCGGTAGCCCTACCACAAAAGGGAGATAATCGGAACTCTAGAGTCAAGGGGTGAGTTCCGAGGAAGGTTAGACTCGTATAATAGTGCGAGCTCGCAGGGTCTCTGGTTAAGTCGAGAAACTGCACCGCCGAAAGGTCGACATCCGCGGAAGTGGTGGCAGTACTGAGGTCGGGCCCGCTCATCTGCAAGAAAGAGACAGGTAAAATAGAGCTCTGAAGAATCGACTCAGTCCTTCGAATTCCGGTCCTGATCAAATATAGGGACAGAAGTGCTGCAATTAGTTTATAAGATAACTTCCATATAATGAAAGAAACAAGATGATACATTGTGGCTCTGCTTAGAGCCCAAGGGGTTAATTTATCAAATCATAATTTTCCTTCTGTCACTGGGGAAATATTAACTTAAAATTAAGAAACTTAAATTTAATAAAGTGCAATATCTTTAAATTTCATACTAAAGTTGTTGCTCGGTGAACTTACACACCTGTCAGTAAAAAGGGTTAACTCCTTTCCAGGTTTTAAGAAGGCGGAGTGAAACTTTGTCAGGCGCACGTAATTGCGTCACTTCACGTAAATCTAAAAAAAAACCTTTCCTGAAAGAAAAAGACTTCCATACGTTAACTCAACAGGAACAGAACAGATAAAACAAAAACAAAACAGCACATGCTTGTGAAAACAGTAACTGACGTCATATTTCTTATTGTCCTTTCTTCAGATATCTTTCCAAGACATAGGGGAGAAAAACAGGTTAATACTTGGTATTACTTTCTGCTAATCATAGGGTCCCCGAGGGATGGGGAAACCTCTTTTCCAGGCTCCATTATCGGCTTGGTTTGACTCCAGTGTCTCCATCTTACATCTATTTTTTTTCCTGTATGCAAACGGAGGTTCCTGTACTTAGGAGGAACTGGAAGGGCCCATCCCACCGTGGGTCAAAGGTACCTCGAACCGGTCGCTGAACCATCACCCACTGTCCCACCCGAGGGGGCGCTTCCCAGATTACCCTTTGTCTTTTGGCATCATGTGCCTCCTGTAAGTGTTGTACCCGAAAGTGCTTGTCCTGATTAGCCTCACTGATCAGGCGTAGATATGTCAGGAGAGTTGTCTGAAATTGGGAAGTGTCCCCTGTACCCTGAGGGGGTGCGTCTTGGGGTAACACCATAGCTCGTCCAGTCATTAGTTCGAACGGGGTTAAGCCGGTGCCTTTGGCTGGCGTGGCTCGTATGCCCCACAGAATGGCGGGGAGGACTGCGTGCCACCCCTTTCCGGACTGTAAAATGGCTTTAGGCACAGACTGTTTTAAAGTATGGTTCATCCGTTCCACCATTCCTGAGGATTGCGGATGGTAAGGGATGTGGAATCGTTGTCGAACCCCCAGGAGGGCTAAAGCCTGTTTGATGTCCTTGCCGGTGAAGTGGGTTCCCTGATCGGAATCTATCTGGTAAGGCACCCCCCCCCCCCCTAGAACTAAAGTCTCCAGGACACACGTCAGGGTGTCCAGATGAGCTGAGGGCGAGGGCCTACCAATGAGGATGTCATCTACATATTGAAGACAGGCAGAATCTTGCATTCGGGTATCTGCTAATGCCGGCTTGAGAGCCTTTTTCAGGCTCTCGTGAAAAATAGTAGGGGCATTGTGAAATCCCTGAGGCAACCGGGTCCAAGTATACTGGGTGGACTGGACAGTGAAAGCGAAACGCTCTTGGGACCCGGGATCCAAAGGACATGTCCAGAATCCGTTTTAGATGTCCAGTGCCATGAATATGGACAGGGCTGGGTGGAGGCCGTTTAAAATAGTGGCAGGATTCGCCACTAAAGCATGGAGCTTGGGAGTGACCCGGTTCAGAGACGTATAATCGATGGTCATTCTCCAGGATCCATCTGGTTTCTGCACTGGCCACACTGGGGAGTTGGTACGGGAACAGGTCTTTGTCACTATACCAGTTTCTAATAAGTCCTCAGCTATAGACTCAACGGCCCTTTGAGCTTCTGATCGGAGGGGGTATTGTTGGTGGGCCTCGTGGTAGGGACCGTGGACGCTCTCTGCTCTGCCACAGTCTAATTTGTGGGTGGCCCATGCAAGAGGGTAAGCCTCGCAAACTCTCCCCCATGGTCCTTCCTCCGCCCATGCGCGCTTAACCGGGCGGAGGGCTTGTACTCCGCATTGTCGGGCTTTACATTTCTGGAAGGGAAACCTCCCCCCTTGGGGCCCCCCCTATTTCCAATAAATGATCCCTTAGGAGCAAATTTGCCTCTATCTGATGAAGAATATCCATACCTAAGAGCAGGCCCTCGCTGTTGGGACCTACCCACAGGGTGACACACCAGGTATGACCTCCTGGCGACAGTTGTAGGGGAAGTGGGACACTCCGATGGAGGATCACCCTTTCTCCACTAACCCCGAAGAGACTGGAGAAAAATTAGATTTTCACATTTAAACAAATCAAATCGCACTGCTTTGGAAAATTTCACCATAGCAACCGCGACTCCAAGGTTACATGTTAGACTGAAACTTAATCTTTTGTTAAACAAACTTTTTGTTGCTCTTCTCAGTTTTTACACACCAGCTTAACTTAAATTGCAGTTGAAAGTTTTTTTTCAATCCTGGGGGCACAATCTTATTCGCACATTCCTAAAACTTCCAAAATCCAAGACAAGACAAAAGTTTTAAGAACCAAATGGGTTAATTCGTCAATCCTCTCAAATTTTAAACTTAAAATTTTAACAATGCCCAAAATGTTTACAAAACCCACATGTGCTCGTGGAGTTAAAAACAGAGTTCACAGCTGCTTGTGGAAAGAGTTAACTTCTTTATTTTGCATTTCAAAAGAAGACAAACACAGACGTCAATCACTGTCAGGTTTGGTCTCACAACTTCACAGCTTGAAAAGTCTTGTAGCTTAAAAATGAGATATCCTAAACATTCGGTGAAACCGCTCCACACAATCCTCTTATTTCCAAAAAAAAATATTGTTGATGTGTTTTTGCCACATGTCCGGAACTAGTAGCTTCCACACAAATTTACAGCAACCAGCATTTCACCGTGGCCACAATAAAAGTCTGGTTTTAATAGGTTAACCTAACCTCAATAACTCCAATTCAATTCAAACCAAAATTTAAACCTAAGCAGTGTCACTTGAAAAACAAAGGAAGAAACCACACTAACAAAGAAACATTCACACATGCTTTGTAAACGTTCTATTCATTTCATTCCAGGCACATTAACTTCAAGGATGAAGCTTATCTTTTGTAAAACAATTAACAAACTTAAAACAGCACACTTGTCCATTATTCAAGACAAGACAAGCTCTCAGTACAAAAGAGTGGGTGGAGCTTAAACAAAAATGACAGACACATTTTAAAGACAGACTTACAGACAAAAGAAATACTGTAACTCCTTAAACAATAACAGTCAGGTAAACTTTCTCTCTTTTAACTCACTTTCACACAAACTGAGATCTCAGCATTTCTTTTAAGGTTCCTTTCACTCAGCAAATCTTGTGTTTTATTTGTCTTGGCACAGACATTAATAACTTCCATGTCGGTAAAACTTTAAATTTCTTTTTTTTTACATTGGTGTCTCAGCAGCTTTTCCTGGCTTTCCAAATCCCTGTTTGTTTTTCTTTGCTGAGTTTTCAGATTGGTTAGCCTGCAAATTAGATCGTTTTCCTTCTCTATCTCACAAGATTGTAACACCTGTTTGGTTTCTTCGAGTTCACGTATATTCTTATACTCTATCTTATACTTTATCGGCACAAACGTATCGGCACAAATGTATCACCTTATACTCTAAAATCAGAAATATATACATTTATGTCTAATCAATTCCGTCAGTCCATGGTCTCCATGAGGAATAATTTTACTATGTGGGTAATTTAATACTCACAGGCCCATACGATCTTAGCCCCACTGGTTACGCTCACAGTGTCTTTCAACTCATATGGCACAGGCCCATACCCGGTTTTATAGCCCCACTGGTTAACGAGCGAGTCCTTATTCCTCCTACGAGCCTTACTCTGGCTTCCTTCCTTAGGACACGACAGGGTTCTCGCTCCCAGTGTCTTTTAACTCCGATGGTCCTTACCTGCAGTATCCCACTTCTGACACCAACTGTTAGATTCGAATTTGGAGAAACTCTAGACAGAGACGGAATTGAGGACAAGAACAAAATTTATTAAAACAACTAAGAGAGACTTGTGCACAAGGGGAGCCACCCAGCTTCCTCAAGCTTGAGGTGCACTCACAAAGGAAAAACAGCGGTTCATTCAAGATATACAGTTCTATAAGGAACGCCCACTTACTACAGAATGGGGGCGTACACGTACAAACAACATCACCACAGTTACTCTTTATTGGTTTCGGTGTTTAGTCACTCAACTGTTGGGCCCATCCCCTGAACTCAGGTGCCCCTCCCCTGCCCATGCTGGACACAGATGTTGGGAGTAACCCTACCTCCACATTCCTGTTGTTATCTCTTCCTCGCTATAAGCATAGTTTATTGTTCGAGAGGACCAGTTTTACCCTTAACTGCCGAACAAGCACAAAGCCACAGTGATTCATGTTTCCAGCGAACTCGTACCATGTTTGATAATTGGTCCCCTTATCTCCTGGGAGGACAGGCCGTGCTTGGACAGTGACTCCACTAAGGCGCTGTGAATACACATCCCGAATTTTAATTAGTGAATAGAGACCTTGCAGCCTGCAAAAGTGCCTGTTCCTTGCATTTTACGATCCCCTTATCACTTTTACTGGTCTCTGATGTTCGATATTCGACCTCGCTTACATCCCTGCTATCTGTTCCCAGCTGCATGTTGTCAGTCTCCGTTTTAATTATGCCCCATCTTTGAATCTACAGCTATTCCTTACAAGTGCGTTTTTTATGAGAGGGTTAAACATAATCAAGTATCCCAGAATTCTTTGGGAACAAGCAGAACCTTTCAGTGAGTTATTTCTTACAGTTACCTTCTTTGGGAGGGTTAAACCTAGCCAAGTATCCCAGAATTCTTTGGGAACTAGCTGGATCCTTCATTAGTTTGCGGTTGATACAGGGCTATGGGGAGAGAGCGGGGCAGTGGGATTAGTTTGGGATTGAAGCAGGGCTATGGGGAGAGAGCGGGTCAGTGAGATTAGATTGTGATTGATACAGGGCTATCGGGAGAGAGCAGGGCAATCGGATTAGTTTGGGGATTGATACAGGGCTATGGGGAGAGAGCAGGGCAGTGGGATTAGTTTGGGATTGATACAGGGCTATGGGGAGAGAGCAGGGCAGTGGGATTAGTTTGGGATTGATACAGGGCTATGGGGCAGAGAGCGGGGCAGTGGGATTAGTTTCGGATTGAAACAGGGCTATGGGGAGAGAGCGGGGCAGTGGGATTAGTTTGAGATTGATACAGGGCTATGGGGAGAGAGCGGGGCAGTGGGATTAGTTTGGGATTGAAACAGGGCTATGGGGCAGAGAGTGGGGCAGTGGGATTAGTTTGGGATTGAAACAGGGCTATGGGGAGAGAGCGGGGCAGTGGGATTAGTTTGGGATTGATGCAGCGCTATGGGGAGAGAGCGGGGCAGAGGGATTAGTTTGGGATTGATGCAGGGCTATGGGGAAGAGAGCGGGGAAGTGGGATTAGTTTGGGATTGATACAGGGCTATGGGGAGTGAGCGGTAGTTGGATTAGTTTGGGATTGATACAGGGCTATGGAGGGAGAGCAGGGCAGTGGGATTAGTTTGAGATTGATACAGGGCTATGGGGAGAGAGCGGAGCAGTGGGATTAGTTTGGGATTGAAACAGGGGTATGGGGAGAGAGTGGCGCTGGTGGATTAGTTTGGCATTGATACACGGCTAGGGGAGTTACCGTGGCAGTGGGATTAGTTTGTGATTGATGCAGGGCTATGGGAAAGAGAGCAGGGCATGGGATTAGTTTGGGGATTAATACAGGGCTATGGGGAGAGAGCGGGGCAGTGGGATTAGTTTGGGATTAATACAGGGCTATGGGGAGAGAGCGCGGCAGTGAGATTAGATTGTGATTGATACAGGGCCATGGGGAGAGAGCGAGGCAGTGGGATTAGTTTGGGATAGATACAGGGCTATGGGGCAGAGAGCGGGGCAGTGGGATTAGTTTGGGATTGAAACAGGGTTATGGGGAGAGAGCGGGGCAGTGGGATTAGTTTGGGGATTGATGCAGGGCTATGGGTAGAGAGCGGTGCAGTGGGATCAGTTTGGGATTGATGCAGGGCTATGGGGAGTGAGCGGGGCAGTGAGATTAGTTTGGGATTGATGCAGGGCTATGGGGAGAGAGCGGGGCAGTGGGATTAGTTTGGGGATTGATGCAGGGCTATGGGGAGTGAGCGGGGCAGTGGGATTAGTTTGGGGATTGATACAGGGCTATGGGGAAGAGATTGTGGCAGTGGGATTAGTTTGGGATTGATGCAGGGCTATGGGGAAGAGAGCGGGGCAGTGGGATTAGTTTGGGATTGAAGCAGGGCTATGGGGAGAGAGCGGGGCAGTGGGATTAGTTTGGGATTGAAACAGGGGTATGGGGAGAGAGTGGGGCTGGTGGATTATTTGGGATTGATACAGGGCTAGGGGAGTTAGCGTGGCAGTGGAATTAGTTTGTGATTGATGCAGGGCTATGGGAAAGAGAGCAGGGCATGGGATTAGTTTGGGGATTAATACAGGGCTATGGGGAGAGAGCGGGGCAGTGGGATTAGTTTTGTATTAATACAGGGCTATGGGGAGAGAGCGGGGCAGTGAGATTAGATTGTGATTGATACAGGGCCATGGGGAGAGAGCGAGGCAGTGGGATTAGTTTGGGATAGATACAGGGCTATGGGGAATAGAGCGGGGCAGTGGGATTAGTTTGGGGATTGATGCAGGGCTATGGGGAGAGAGCAGGGCAGTCGGATTAGTTTGGGATTGATACAGGGCTATGGGGAGAGAGCGGTGCAGTGGGATTAGTTTGGGGATTGATGCAGGGCTAGGGGAGTGAGCGGGGCAGTGGGATTAGTTTGGGGATTGATGCAGGTCTATGGGGAGAGAGCGGGGCAGTGGGATTAATTTGGGGATTGATGCAGGGCTATGGGGAGTGAGTGGGGCAGTGGCATTAGTTTGGGGATTGATGCAGGGCTATGGGGAGTGAGTGGCGCAGTCGGATTAGTTTGGGATTGATACAGGTCCATGGGGAGAGAGCGGTGCAGTGGGATTAGTTTGGGATTGATGCAGGGCTGTGGGGAAGAGAGCGAGGCAATGTTTGACACCATCCTCCGCCTGCTCCACGACGACATGCAAGCCGTGATCCTGACCAACGGATCCACCACAGACCCAATTCACGTACGAACCGGGGTCAAGCAAGGATGTGTCATCGCACCAACGCTCTTCTCGATCTTCCTTGCTGCAATGCTCCATCTCACCCTCAGTAAGCTCCCCGCTGGATTGGAGCTAATTTACAGAACAAACGGGAAACGGTTCAACCTCCGTCGCCTCCAGTCCAGATCCAAGGTCGTCCCATCCTCTGTCTTCGAATTACAGTATGCAGACGATGCTTGCGTCTGCGCTCACTCAGAGGTCGAACTCCAAAACATCTTCAACACCTTCACTGAAGCGTACGAGAGCATGGGCCTTACACTAACCATCCGTAAGACAAAGGTCCTCTACCATCCTACCCCCGCCACACAGTACTGCCCCCCCGCTTATCAAAATCCACAACAAGGCCTTGCGCAACGTGGACCACTTTCCATACCTCGGGAGCCTACTGTCAACAAGGGCAGACGTCATTGACGAAGTCCAACACTGCCTTCAGTGTGCCAGTGCAGCCTTCGGTCGCCTGAGGAAGAGAGTGTTTGAAGACCAGGACCTCAAACCCGGCACTGAGCTCATGGTCTACAGAGCAGCAGTGATACCCGCCTGCTGTATTCCTCAGAGATATGGACCATGTACAGCAGGCACCTCAAAGCACTGGAGAGGTACCACCAACGCTGCCTCCGCAAGATCCTGCAAATCCATTGGCAGGATAGGCGCAGCAACGTCAGTGTTCTTGCGCAGGCCAACATCCCCAGCATCGAAGCTTTGACCACGCTCGATCAGCTCCGATGGACGGGTCACATCGTCCGCATGCCCGATATGAGACTCCCCAAACAAGCGCTCTACTCGGAGCTCCGGCACGGCAAGAGAGCCCCAGGTGGGCAGAGGAAACGCTTCAAGGACACCCTCAAAGCCTGCTTGAAAAAGTATAACATCCCCACCGACACCTGGGAATCCCTCTCCCAAGACCGCACAATGTAGAGGAGAAGCATCCGGGAAGGTGCCGAACACCTAGAGTCTCTTCGCCGGGAGCAAGCGGAAGCCAAGCGCAGGCAGTGCAAGGAGCGCACGTCAACCCAAGCACCCCACCCACCCGCCCCTTCAACCACCGTCTGCCCTACCTGTGACAGAGACTGTCAGTCCCGCATTGGACTCATCAGTCACCTGCGAACTTATTTTTAATGTGGAAGCAAGTCATCCTCGGTTCCGAGGGACTGCCTAAGAAGAAGAGTGGGATTAGTTTGGGATTGATACAGGGCTATGGGGAGAGCGCGGGGCAGTGGGATTAGTTCGGGATTGATACAGGACTATGGAGGGAGAGCGGGGCAGTGGGGCACCTCTCTCTTTGAAACTCTCAGAATGTCTGTTCTCAATTTCTCTCCGGATCTCTCTCAGGCCTATTATTTGAGAGAGACATTTTAAAGTTAAACAGAACCTGCTCCAAAGACACAAGAGATGCAGAACTAGAATGTGTGTCAACACCTTCTGCCTCACCTGGTCTGGGATCCTTGGGTTTTGTATATTCCACCATCTCCTGTGCTTGAAGTCTCTGGCGTTGGCCAGACATTTTTTAACCATTTCATTGTGCGGAGATGCCGGTGTTGGACTGGGGTGGACAAAAATGAGAAGTCGCACAACACCAGGTTATAGTCCAACACTTTTATTTGAAATTACGAGCTTTCGGAGCGCTGCTCCTTCGTCAGGTAAAGTGAGGGAATACAAATCAGATACAAAGCATATATAGACAGAGAACAATGTGTTTCTGACTGCCCTCCATCACACCACCTCAGCAGAGATACAATCCGTCAGGGAGGCATTACATCAAAGACACAGCAAAATACAGCTGTGACAATGAGGTGGGGTCACAGGGGGTCCAACGTGTCAAATGTTGCAGTCTGCAGTTAAGCTGTTTACTTTTTTTTAAAACTGGAAATCACATCTGTGAACAAGACAACGACGACTCTAGTCAGGATGACCCATTGTCTTGGGCTGTTTACTTTGAACACCTTAACCTGTTTCTGATCTACACAGGATGCAACTGATCAGTTGTCCCTGGCCAGGGTGCTGCCCTGGGCAAAAACTGCACCTCCATTCAACAATGCCATTTCCTGCCTCTGCAAAGATATCATACTGTTCCACAATGCAGGAATGTCGCAAACAGCCTTTGATCCCATTTCCTAGATCAACTTTAAACACTCAAATCTTTCAGGTAAAGAAACTTCCGGATTCCGAGCCACAAATTGAATCGTTTAAGACATAAAAAATGTCACAGAAATGTGATTTAATGTTGTTATTTTAAACAGTTAGAGTGAAATAATTCAGGGTACTTTTTAATCAAGAAAAAATCAGAGAGGGAACAGAGAGAGGGAGAGAGTAAAAAAAGAGCTGGATTAAAAAGAATTGAACAAAACGTGTGTCCGTATTTTCAACTTCAATCACTTCCATTAATAAACGTTGTTCTCTTGAACCAGCGCACCACCCATGTAACATGTCAGAAATGCAGCACTTATTCACAAGTGTAGAAAAACACAATTTGCAGCACTGAATTAAAAGCAAAAAGCAGGAAAAGCTACGATTTACCAGAAATAACATTTGTCTTTCTTCCTGGACAGGAGAACCAGTCAGACTGACTTGGAAATGTTTACTCATATGTTGACGTAAAGATTTATAATTTACCAATTTCACTTCTGATGTTTTTCTCTCAAACATTCTCCACAATATTAATCCCTGCTCTTATCACGAAAAGTGTTGAATTATTTTAGGTACTTCGCAATTAAAAGCGGGAAACAAACTTCATTGTAATCTCAATTTTTCATCTGAAAATAATATTCTGGTAATACACTGGCATAGATTGAAAATTGTTTAACAGACAGGAAACAGAGAGTAGGAATAAATGGGTCTTTTTCGGGGTTGCAGGCGGTGCCTAGTGGGGTACCGCAGGGATCAGTGCTTGGGCCCCAGCTATTCACAATAACTATCAATGATTTGGATGAGGGAACCAAATGTAATATTTCCAAGTTTGCTGACAACACGAAACTAGGTGGGCTTGTGAGTTGTGAGGAGGATGCAAAGAGGCTTCAAGGCGATTTAGACAAGTTGAGTGGGTGGGCAAATACATGGCAGATGCAGTATAACGTAAATAACTGTGAAGTTATTCACTTCGGTAGGAAAAACAGAAAGGCAGAGTATTATTTAAATGGTGCTAGATTGGGAAATGCTGGTGTACAAAGGGACCTGGGTGTCCTTGTACACCAGTCACTGAAAGCAAACATGCAGGTGCATAGAAACATAGAAGATAGGAGCAGGAGTAGGCCATTCGGCCCCTCGAACCTGTTCCGCCATTTAATGAGATCATGGCTGATCATCCAAATTCAGTACCCTGTCCCTGCCTTCTCCCCATATTCCTTGATCCCTTTAGCCTTAAGAAATATATCTAATTCCTTCTTGAATATATTTAATGAATTGGCCTCAACTGCCTTCTGTGGTAGAGAATTCCACAGGTTCACCACTCTCTGGGTGAAGAAATTCCTCCTCATCTCAGTCCTAAATGGCTTACCCCTTATCCTTAGACTGTGACCCCTGGTTCTGGACTCCCCCACCATCGGGAACATCCTTCCTGCATCTAGTCTGTCTAGTCCTGTTAGAATTTTATAAGTTTCAATGAGATCCCCTATCATTCTTCTGAACTCCAGCGAATATAAGCCTAATCGACCCAATCTCTCCTCATACGTCATTCCTGCCATCCCAGGTATCAGTCTGGTGAATCTTCGCTGCACTCTCTCCATGGCAAGAACATCCTTCCTCAGATAAGGTGACCAAAACTGCACACAATACTCAAGGTGTGGTCTCACCAAGGCCCTGTACAACTGCAGCAAGACATCCTTGCTCCTGCACTCGAATCCTCTCGCTATGAAGGCCAACATACCATTTGCCTTCTTAACCGCCTGCTGAACCTGCATGCTTACCTTCAGCGACTGGTGCACAAGGACACCCAGGTCTCGTTGCACTTCCCCTTCTCCCAATCTATTGCCATTCAGATAATAATCTGCCTTCCTGTTTTTGCCACCAAAGTGGATAACCTCGCATTTATCCACATTATACTGCATTTGCCATGCATCTGCCCAATCACCCAACCTGTCCAAATCATACTGGAGTTTCTCTGCATCCTCCTCACAGCACACACACCCACCCAGCTTTGTGTCGTCTGCAAACTTGGAGATATAACATCTAGTTCCCTCGTCTAGATCATTAATATATATTGTGAATAGCTGGGGTCCGAGCTTCGATCCCTGCGGTACCCCACTAATCACTGCCTGCCATTCAGAAAAAGACCCGTTTATTCCAACTCTTTGCTTCCTGTCTGCCAACCAGTTCTCTATCCAAGTCAGTACCTTACCCCCAATCCCGTGTGCTTTAACTTTGCATGCTAATCTCTTATGCGGGACTTTATCGAAAGCCTTCTGAAAGTCCAAATACACCACATCCACTGGTTCTCCCTTATCTATTCTACCAGTTACATCCTCAAAAAATTCAATTAGATAAGTCAAGCATGATTTACCTTTTGTAAATCCATGTTGACTTTGTCTGATCCTGTCACTGTTTTCCAAGTGTTCTGCTATTACATCTTTTATAATGGACTCTAGCATTTTCCCCACTACCGATATCAGACTTACTGGTCTATAATTCCCCGTTTTCTCTCTACCACCTTTTTTTAAATAGTGGGGTTACATTAGCTATCCTCCAATCCATGGGGACTGTTCCAGAGTCTATAGAATTTTGAAAGATGAGCAGCAATGCATCTATTATTTCTAGGGCCACTTCCTTAAGTACCCTAGGATGTAGATTATCAGGCCCTGGGGATTTATCGGCCTTCAATCCCGTCAATTTCCCTTACACCATTTCCCTAGAAATACACATTTATTTCAGTTCCTCCCTCTCATTAGACCCTATGTTCCCTGACATCTCTGGGAGTTTATTTGTGTCCTCCTTTGTGAAGACAGAACCAAAGAAAGTATTTAATTGGTCTGCCATTTCTTTGTTCCCCATTATACATTACCCTGATTCTGACTGCAAGGGACCTACGCTTGACTTCACCAATCGTTTTCTCTTCACATATCTATAGAAGCTTTTACAGTCAGTTTTAATGTTCCATGCAAGCTTACTCTCATACTCTATTTTCCCCCTCTTAATTAATCCCTTTGTCCTCCTTTGCTGAATCCTAAACTGCTCCCAATCCTCAGGTTTGCTGCTTTTTCTGGCCAAATTATATGTCCTCTCCTTGGATCTTATGCTATCCCTAATTTCCCTTGTTAGCCACGGTTGAGTCACCTTATTTGTTTTATTTTTATGCCAAACAGGAATGAACACATTCTGTAGTTCATCCATGCGATCTTTAAATGTTTGCCATTGCCTATCCACCGTCAACCCTTTAAGTAACGTTCCCCAATCCATCCTAGCCAATTTGTGCCTCATACCATCGTAGTTTCCTTTATTTAAATTCAGAACCGCAGTCTCTGAGTCAACTACTTCACTCTCCATTTTAATGAAAATGAGAAGTCGCACAACACCAGGTTATAGTCCAACAGACTGTTGGACTATAACCTGGTGTTGTGCGACTTCTCATTTTTGTCCACCCCAGTCCAACGCCGGCATCTCCACATCATGACCATTTTAATGAAGATTTCTATCATATTATGATCGCTACTCCCCAAGGGGCCTCGCACAAGAAGATTGCTAATTAATCCTCTCTCATTACATAATACCCAGTCGAAGATGGCCTGGCCTCTAGTTGGTTCCTCGACATATTGGTCCAGGAAACCATCCCGTATACACTCAAGGAATTCCTCCTCCACAGTATTGTTACTAATTTGGTTAGCCCTATCTATATGTAGATTAAAGTCACCCATGATAACTGCTGCGCCCTTATTGCACACATCTCTAATTTCTCATTTAATGCCATCCCCAACCTCAGCATTACTGTTTGGGGGTCTGTATACAACTCCCACTAATGTTTTCTGCCTCTTGGTATTTCTCAGCTCTACCCATACAGACTCCACATCATCAGAGCTAATATCCTTCCTTACTATTGTGTTAATCTGCTCTTTAACCAGCAATGCTACCCCACCTCCTTTTCCTTTTTGCCTCTCTTTCCTGAATATTGAATACCACAGATGTTGAATTCCCAGCCTTGGTCACCCTGGAGCCATGTCTCCGTAATCCCAATTATATCATATCCGTTTACATCTATTTGCGCAGCTAATTCATCCACCTTATTACGAATGCTCCTCGCATTAAGACACAAAGCCTTTAGGCTTGCTTTTTTAACACTCTTAGACCTTTTAGAATTATTATTTACTGTGGCCATGTTTGATTTACCCTTGATTTCTCTGACTGCCACTTTTGCTTTTCTCCTTCCTGCCTTTTGCTTCTATCCTTGCTTCCCTTTCCTCTGTCTCCCTGCACAGGTTCCCAACCCCCTGCCATTTTAGTTTAAACCCTCCCCAACAGCACTAGCAAACACTCCCCCCTAGGACATCGGTCCCGCCCAGGTGCAAACCGTCCAGTTTGTACTGGTCCCACCTCCCCCAGAACATCAAAAGCCTGATGTAAAAAGCAAAGTAAGATCCCACAGCAACGCAGTCTCAAATTAAATCAGTATGATCTAATGGTATATACTTTGATTTTTTTCAGACATGAGGTGCAGTACCAATGCACACGGCAGCTGATTTGAACACAGACAAGCCCTGTGTGCGTGTACACACACACACACTCTCTGTTTGGCAGTTTAAAAGCAAGCAGACAGTTTTCAGTATTTTATCTTTTCATTTTGCGGCCAACAGAAACAGGCTTTCTATTCTGCATCAAAAGGAAATGCTGTGGATGTGGGAAATCTGAAATAAGAACAGAAAATGCTGGAAATACTCAGCAGGTAAGGCAGCATCTGTGGAGAGAGAGAGAAACAGAGTTAATGTTTCAGCTTGATGACCTTTCATCAATTCTAGAAAGGTTCTGACGATAGGCTATCGGGTTGAAACATTTACTCTGTTTCTCTGTATCTCCACTGATGCTGCCTAACATACTGAATATTTCCAGCATTTTCTGTTTTTATTTCTATTCTGCTTGTTGTCTTGATTTCATGTGTCTCTCTCACTGCCTGCCTGCATTGTCTTAATTTGAGTGGAATGGAAAAAGAAAATGCGAAGATTCCACAGCAGCTTTTACTGTCAGACAGTCCACAAAGACATTTTTCATTATCTCACTGACTGACTGTCTGTCTTGAAGTGAATTGAAATGAAATAAAGTGCAATAAAGTGATACACAACAGCATTACATGTGGACCAGGCCAGAATGAAATCAATAGGGTTTAATACAACAACAGCAGGTAATAAGACAGTAAACCACATCGCACACAAACACCAGCTTTTGCCCTCTCTCTGTCTCACACACACTCTCAGTCTGGCCAGCCTGCAGAGGGATGACTGCCGTGTTGGAAAATTAAAACCAAAAAGACACTTTTCAGTATCTTATCTTTTCACTTTGCGGCCTACAGAAACAGACTTTCTATTCTGCTACTTGCCTTTTGATTTAAAGTCTCTCTCTCTCATAGACTGTCTGTCTGTCTCTCACTCAGTCTTAATCCCACCCACACTGAACTAAAATTTACAGTAACATGACACACACACTCACACAGACTCTGCAATTTGCAGAAACTCACACACACACACACATTTATTTTGAAAGATTTTGTGTTGGTGAAAAATTAATCCACTCGAGTCTGTCTCAAAGCAAAAGATCACAGTTTATTATTCGAAGCGCTCTGGGAGAAGAGTCATAGCCTGCGGTCTAATGACCAGCTTCTCAATTTAATAGTGGTCAGCCAAGCTTCTTTATACACTTCCAGAAGCCAGAAAATACATACATCAGCACAGTTATTACATCATGAGCGACCCTCAGGGTCTCTAAAAACAACTTGATTAGAATCTTACACTGTTAGCGAAACTCATCCTTTATTCTGCTTTTGTTTAATAGTGGTCAGCCACCTGCACTGCAAGGTTTCATTCTTACGCCTTTTCGAGGTTAGTTTATTATAGAAAACAATGATTCACGTTTTTGTTCTGCAGTGTCTGCATTGTCTATACCGCAGCCTAAGCAAGCTGGTCTTTTATCTAATTATACCCCTGTCTCCATCGGCTTGTAGCCTTCGGGAGATACTTTGACCTTTACTATAGTCCTTTAAGCAGTTCAGCTAATCTTAAATATTACAGCTGATTTGCCCTTACATTATTACAATTAATTTTTTACTCTTACAATTTGCAGCCTGGGAGTGTCCATTTCTGATGATGTCCCTTCCTGGCTGTGCGGCCATGTTTGATGAGGACAGTCAAACAGGAAGAAGTGAAGCTGAGGCCCCAGAAATCAGGGTCCCCGAGAGGAAATGAAAGCCCGGGAGGGTTAAAAGAAGTAAATACAATCAGGAATAAATTAAAATATATATACTTTACTTCTGTTAATTAAATGTCTGCCTGTCTGTGGTTTGCCAGGAGTGTAGTAAAATGAATGGAAAGATCCCACAGCAGCTTTTGCTCTGAAAACATGCCAAGCACATTCCCCTATAAAGCCCAGTCCAGAAAAAAATCAAATGGTCTATACTGAAAATAATTTTAAAAATATAATATAGATATATATTTTTTTTAAAGGTCTCGTCTTGTTTGGGTTGGGCTGAAGGTGAGAGTAAGATCCCACAACAGGAAATGCCATGAAACAATCCACAAACATTCCCCTATAAAGTCCAGACCAGAAAAATATCAAATGGCTTAATGTATATATGTAGATTTGCTTTTTACAAAATTCTTGAAAGAAAGGCAAAGTAAGATCCCACAGCAGTGCAGTCTGGAATGAAATCAGTATGATCGAATGGTACATACTTTGTTTTTTTCAGACATGAGATGCCGTACCAATGCACACGGCAGATAACTTGAACACAGACAAGCCCGGACGATACACACCAGCTTTTGCTGCCTGTCTCTCTCTCTCACACGCACACACACACACACAGGCCAGCCTTCAAATTGCCACAAATCACTGTCAGCAATGAAAGACAGTTGATTTCTATCATTGCTCTTCTCTGTTTAGCAGTTTAAAAGCAAACAGACAGTTTTCAGTATTTTAACTTTTCAGTTTGCGGCCCACAGAAACAGGCTTTCTATTCTGCATCAAAAGGAAGTGCTGTGGATGTGGGAAATCTGAAATAAAATCAGAAAGTATTGGAAATACTCAGCACGTAAGGCAGCATCTGTGGAGAGAGAGAGAAACAGAGTTAATATTTCAGCTCGATTACCTTTTGTCAGATTCTGGCAAAGTTCTGACGAAAGGTCATCGAGCTGAAACATTTACTCTGTTTCACTGTAGCTCCACTGATGCTGCCTAACATACTGAGTATTTCCAGCATTTTCTGTTGTTATTTCTATTCTGCATGTTGTCTTGATTTCATGTGTCTCTCTCACTGCCTGCCTGCCTTGTGTTGATTTGAGTAGAGTGGAATAAAAAGAATGCAAAGATCCCAGAGCAGCTTTTATTGTCAGACAGTCCACAAAGACATTTTCAGTATCTCACTGACTAACTGTCGGTCTTGAAGTGAAGTGAAATGAAATAAAGTGCAATGAAGTGATACACAACAGCATTACATTTGGACCAGGCCAGAATGAAATCACGAGGGTTTAATACAACGACAGCAGGTGATAAGACAGCAGACCACATCTCACACAAACACGAGCTTTTGCCCTCTCTCTCTCTCACACACACTCTCAGCCTGGCCAGCCTGCAGCGGGATGACTGCCGTGTTGGAAGATTAAAACCAACAAGAGACTTTTCAGTATCTTATCTTTTCACTTTGTGGCCTACAGAAACAGGCTTACTATTCTGCTAAATAACAACCGAAAACGCTGGAAAAACTCAGCAGGCCAGACAACATCCGTGGAGAGAGAAACAGTGTTAACGTTTCAGGTCGAAACCCTTCGTCGGCACTGGAAGAGCAAGAAATAAAACAGATAAAAATGCAAGGGGGAGGCTGGGGGGAGGAATAAAAGAACAAAAGGGGTGGTCTATGGTAAGTAGAGACATTAAGAGATGTTCAAGGCAAGACGAGATGGTAATGGGACAGGTTAAGAAACAAAAGGTGAGAAATGAAATGCTGGCAGAATGAGAGACAGCTGCCGTAGGGGGAGAGAGAGAAAAAAAAAGGAAAAAGGCACGGAACAAAAGAGTGGATAAAATGTATACATGGTAGGGGCCGGGGTTATGATCTGAAACTGTTGAACTCGATATTGAGTCCGGAAGGCTGTAAAGTGCCTAAAAGAAAGATGAGGTGCTGTTCCTCGAGCTACTTGCCTTTTGATTTCATGTCTCTCTCACTCTCATTGACTGTCTTTCTGTCTGTCACTCAAACAGTCTCCCTCCCACCCACATAGAACTAAAAGTTACAGTAACATGACACACACACTCACACAGACTCTGCAATTTGCAGACACACAGACACCCACTCACACAGACACACTCATACAGACTCTGCAATTTGAAGACACACAGACACCCATGCAAATACAGACACACTCACACAGTCTCTGCAATTTGCAGAAACTCACCCTCACACACACGCATCCATTTTGAAAGATGTGGAGACTGGGAGTGACTATTTTTGATGATGTCTCTTCCTGGCTGTGCGTCCATGTTTGATGCGGACAATCAAACAGGAAGAAGTGAAGCCGAGGCCCCAGAAATCCGGGTCCCCGAGAGTAAATGAAAGCCCGGGAGGGTGAAAAGAAGTAAATACAATCAGGAATAAATAATAATATATATACTTTACTTCTGTTAACTAAATGTCTGCCTGTCTGTGGTTTGCCTGGAGTGTAACAAAATGAATGGAAAGATCGCACAGCAGCTTTTGCTCTGAAAACATCCCAAGCACATTCCCCAATAAAGCCCAGTCCAGAAAAAAATCAAATGGATTATTCTGAAAATAATTTTAAAAATATATATAATTTTTTTTAGCAAATGTCTTGTCTTGTTTGGGTTAGGCTGAAGGTGAGAGTAAGATCCCACAGCAGGATGTGCCATGAAACACTCCACAAACATTCCCCTATAAAGTCAAGTCCAGAAAAATATCAAATGGCTTGATGTATACATGTAGATTAGCTTTTTACAAAATTCTTGAAAGAAAGGCAAGTAAGATCCCACCACAGCGCAGTCTGGAATTAAATCAGTATGATCTAATGGTATATACTTTCAGTTGTTTTCAGACATGAGATGCAGTACCAATGCACACGGCAGATAACTTGAACACAGACAAGCCCTGCATACACAGCTTTTGCTGTCTGTCTCTCTCTCTCTGTCTCTCTCACAAACACACAGCCAGCCTGCAAAATTGTCACAAATCACTGTCAGCAATGAAAGGAAGTTGATTTCTTTCATAGCTCTGCTCTGTTTGGGAGTTTAAAAGCAAACAGACAGTTTTAAGTATTTTATTCTGCATGTTGTCTTGATTTATCTCTTTGCCTGCCAGCCTGCCTTGTCACACACAAACTCACAGCCTGGCCAGCCTGCAGACGGATGACTGCCGAGTTGGAAGATTAAAACCAAAATGACATACAGACGCACTCACACAGACTCTGCAATTTGCAGAAACTCACAGTCACACACATACAGACACACACAGACTCTGCAATTTGCAGAAACTCACACTCTCACACATATAGACACACTCAGACAGACTCTGCAATTTGCAGAAACTCACACTCACACAGACACACTCAGACAGACTCTGCAATTTGCAGAAACTCACACTCAAACACATACAGACACACTCAGACTGACCCTGCAATTTGCAGAAACTCACACTCTCACACATACAGACACACTCAGACACACTCTGCAATTTGCAGAAACTCACACTCTCACATCCATTTTGAAAGGGGTGCAGCCTGGGAGCGGCTGAGTCACGTGACCCTGTGGCTGAGCCTCTGACCTCACAATGGGCGATGACGCGATCAGCTCGAGCGGGGAACCGTTAAATTAAATTAAATCAGTAAAGGTCACTGTCAATCCGGGTCTTGTTCCCTGCAGCGCCCTCAGGAGTCTCGCTCCGTCTGAACTGAACCGATTGTTCCCCAGCCTGAAACAGATTAAAGATTAAACAGGAAATAAACAGATTGAACATCAGTGTAAATAACCGCGAGACTGGGGTTAATATTTCAATAATAATTACAGACCAATATTACCCACAGTGACTGAATCCCATTGATATTTTATTTATTACATTAAACATTAACAGAAACACTCACTTGATCCGCTCCAGACTCCGGCAGGTCAGTGTGAGGTGGCGGAGAGCGGGGACAGATCGGTCTGTGAAGGAGTTTAATGTCAGGTTCAGATACGTCAGTGAGCGGATTGTACTGAGAGCGGAGGCGAGATCCTCGGCACAAGAATCTGTGAGACCGACATTATACAGCCTGGGGATCAGAGAGAGAAATAACAGGAATCAGAGTCAATCCCCAGAGTTTATTAATAACACTATTACTGATACTAATAATAATGTTCAGTGTCAGACATCCAGTTATTATAAACACAATCTCACACAGTCTGGTACTTACCCCAGTTTCTGTATTTTACAGTCCGGGTTCCTCATAGCCGCAAATAGTGGTTTCACTCCTGAATCTCCCAGGTTATTGGACCACTGACTAAACACAAAAGGAAAGAGAAACAAACTGAATCAAAGCCCGGATCTGATATATTTTTCTCTCTCGGATATTACAGCAATCACTGAAAGTACTTCAGGACATTAATCACCCGGTTTCCCCCCCCCCCCCCCCGCGATTTCCCCCTTGGGCGGGTCGTGTGGGGCCGGGGTCGGTGGCGGGTGGTGCCGGGGTCGGTGGCGGGTGGGGCCGGGGTCGGGTGGGGCCGGGGTCGGGTCGGTGCCTGGCCGGGCCGGGTGGCGTCGGGTTGTCCCTCAGTCCGTTCTCATTCCCTGATGATCAGAATTACCCTCCCGGAGCTCAGTGACCGGCTCCGTCATGTTTGGAGAAACTTGTCTCATTTCTGCTGCTCCTTAAATCCCGGATTTTTTGGGAATGGGGCGATTTTCCCGGAATTAAATGATAAAGCGGTGATTCCCTGTACTTTATACTCTGTGCATTATTTTAATCTGTATAATATCTCGGGGTGAGTTATATTGTGAAACGATAACTGCTGCTGTAAAATCAGTCCCCCAGGATTTTATATCACACGGAGAATTTATTCTGAAATAAAAACAGAAAATGCTGGAAATACCCAGCAGGTCAGGCAGCATCTATAGAGAGAGAAACAGAGTTAATGTTTCAGGTCGAGGACCCTTGGTCAGAACTGGAAAAAGTTACAGATGTAACAGATTTTTAAACCAGTGTCGGGGCCGGGAAAGGTGGGGGGAGCGGAGGAAAGAACAAAAGGGAAGGTCTGTGATTGGGTGGAAGACAGGAGAGATTAAAAGACAAAAGGGATGATGGTATAAGAAAAAGGAACTGGTAATGGGACAAGTTAAAATCAAAACATGAATCTAGATGAGGTGTGAATGGCAATGGCAAAGTCATCAACAGCTGTCATGCGAGAGAAAAAAAGGGAAAAGGAAAAACAATAATGAAAAAAGTAAAATAGGGGCCGAGTTTATAGTCTGAAATTGTAAAATGCGATGTTGAGTCCAGAAGGCTGTAAAGTGCCTAATTGAAATATGAGGTGCTGTTCCTCGATCTTATGTTGTACTTTGTTGGAAGAGTGTAAGAGGCCTGAATACGGAGAGATCAGACTGGGAGTGCAGCAGAGAATTAAAGCGATAGGCGACCAGAAGCTCGGGGTCACCCTTACGGACTGAACGGAGGTGTTCCGCAAAGCGGTCACCCAATCTGCGTTTGGTCTCCCCAATGTAGAGGAGACCGCATCGTGAGCAGCGAATACAGTACACTAAATAGTAAGAAGTACAAGAAAATCGCTGTTTCACCTGGAAAGAGTGTTTGGGGCCCTGGACAGTGGGAAGGGAAGTGGTAAAAGGGCAGGTGTAGCATCTCCTGCACTTGCATGGGAAGGTGCTGTGGGAAGGGGAAGGTGTGTTGGGGGTGATTGAGGAGTGGACCAGGGTGTCGCGGAGGGAGCGGTCCCTTCGGAATACTGAAAGGGGAGGTGAGGGGAAGATGTGTTTGATGGTGGGATCACGCTGGAGGTGGCGGAAATGGCGGAGGATGATCCATTGAATGTGGAGGCTGGTGGGATGAAAGGTGAGGACAAGGGGAACCCTATCGTGGTTCTGGGTGGGAGGGGAAGGGGTGAGGGCAGAAGTGCGGGAAATAGAATGAACATGGTCAAGATCCGTGTCAACCACGGTAGCGGGGAATCCTCGGATGAGGAATAAGGAAGACATGTCGGAAGCACTAGTAACGAACGTGGCATCGTCAGAAAAACTGGGAGAATGGACCAGTGTCCTTACAGGAAGCGAGGTGGGAGGAAGTGTATTCCAGGTAGCTGTGGGATTCCGAGGGTTTATAGTGAATGTTTGTCAATAGCAGCAATAGAGTTTATTCTGTCCCGTTACAAGTTTTAAATGTCCCTGTGCTCCTTGTTTATAGGGGAGGGGAGTCTCTCACTTTATTCCCCATTAAACTGGCTCTGCATTTATTTCAGGTGTATCTGGCCCGACAGGTTTTGGAGAATTTTCGGAAGTTCCCTCCCCGAGCGGGGCCTCACACACAGGGGGCGGATTATGGGGAATTCCCGGGTTCACTGCCCCCGGTTTACCCAGGAGCCGCCCGCTGTGTGCGAGGCCCCACCACTGACCGGTGTGTGTCTGTACTCCGGTTAGATTGGAACATTTTCACCGGCAGGTTTAAGATCCTGAATATCAATCTTTACTCAATGTTCAGAACTGTGAATAATTGTAAACATTTACAGCTGAAAGAATTCCCGATTCCCCAATATTCACAATCCAGGAAACTTCCCCCTCGACAAGACACACCCTGCACGGTATTGGAGTAAATATTGAACTGTTAGTGATGTAAACTCGGGTTCCAATTCTGTTTCTAGTTGAAATGGTGGATGATGAAAACATTTTAAATTAATTTTATCTTTACTGCCGGATTATATTTTATGTTTAAATTCTGCTGTCCAGCCTTATCAAATATGATTTATTGTAATTAAATTATCAGACTCTCAGTGACCTGTATTTGCTGATCCGATAAAGACTGTAAAATCCCTACTTGTTCACAAGGAACCATTTTAGATTCTCCAGCCCTTAGGGAATTACTAACTGATCCTCTTATTATTGGACATATTGGTGTTGAATCGCTTCTCTCTGGTTTAACTGATTTGTTTGTTTCCCTTCATTACGGAGCAACAACACAATCCGTGACTGTTCTACAATTCACCCAACAGTTAGAGACAAATAAACAGTTACATCAACACCCGGCATTTGTGCAGTACGGGTCCCAGCCGCTGGAGTCCCTCACACTGAATATTGCAGTTCAGTAGATCGAGTTATTTTATTGTATCACAGAGTCCAATGACGTGAGACAGGACCGCACAGTCAATCGGGGTCAATGTCAATCCACTAAATGTAAGTGTTTCCACAGATCCCACTGTTTTCCGAGCCAGTGCTTGATTCTGAGACTCAAACAGGGAGTGGAATGTGTTCAGGAGGTTCCTTTGACCAGTTTCACTCTCTGTGTTTCCAATCTGTCCTTCAACCTTCTCCTTCACCCAGTCAATCACTCGGCAGGTGGTTTGATGAAGAAATGGACCCAGAAACTCATCCAGGGGCCGAGCTGCCTGTGGGGAGGAGAGACCAGCAACAAAACGGAGAAATATCTCAAATCGCCCATCTTCCTTGCTGTGGGCTTCTCTGAGGAGTTTCCGGATGTCCCCGGGATCTGGAGTCAGGAATTGTGTGAGTGCGGCTACAAACTCTTGGATGGTGAGGTGCGGGAATGTGTACACCACGCTCTGGGCAGATTCATCTCTCTCTAAAAGTTCCATCATGAACCCAGACAGGAACTGGGAAGGTTGCAGATTGTACTTGATCAAATCTCCATTTCCAAACACAATCTTCTTCTCGGAGACTCCTGTGAAGGCCATCTCACCAAGCTTCAGTAACACATCACGGGGGCTTTCAATCCCTCGACCATGGTTTTTCAGAATGTTGTAAATATAGTAGGAATATAGTTGGGTGATGGTCTTGGGAACTCGCTGCTGATTCCTGTCTCCTTGTGTAAAGAAGGGACCCAGTGACAGACCGAGGATCCAGCAGTAGGAAGGGTTGTAGCACATGGTGTACAGGATCTCGTTCTCCTCCACGTGTTTGAAAACAGCTGCTGCCACCGTCTGATCTTCAAAAAACTTGTTGAAATATTCCTTCCGCTCTTCACCAACAAATCCCAGGATTTCAGCCCATACACTGATCTCAGCCTTTTCCAATAAATGTAATGCAGTGGGGCGGCTGGTCACTAGCACTGAACATCCTGGGAGCAGCTTGTGCTGTATTAAACTGTACACAATGTCAGACACTTCACACCAGTCTTCAGGATCTGTGCAAGTGTGCTGAGGTTCTGTATTTCTCGGATTGTCAGAAAAATCGATACTGTCCTTGAATTCATCCAAACCATCCAATATAAACAGCAATCCCTGTGGGTTCTTCCAGAGCTCTCCCAGAATATTCCCAAAGTAAGGATACTGATCCAGTATTAGATTCCTCAGGTTTATTCTACAGTTAATAGCGTTCAAATCCCGGAATTTAAAGCTGAAAACAAATTGAAAGTGTGGGTATATTTTCCCAGTGGCCCAGTCATGAACAATCTTTTGTACCATTGTTGTTTTTCCAATCCCCGGGACTCCGCTCACTGCTCCTGAACTCCCAGATTTGGATTCTCTCCGGGAAAAACTGCTGTGGAATAATTGATCAGTTCGGATTTTCTCCAGCTCTCCCTGGAGATGTTGCTCTCTCCACTCTTCATGGTCTCGCCCTCTTGCCAGCAGTTCATGTTCTACAAGTTTCCGATCTCGAACAGTAGAAATGACCGTTAGCTCAGCGTATCGATCAACCAGCTGGAAAACCTTAACCTTCTCCTTTATTAGGATAGTGTTCACTCTCAGTGTTTCAGTTTGTACCCGGAGTGTTTCCTTGTGTTTCTGTTGAACATCTTCAATTAGAACAGACAGAAAGTGGTCTCAATGTTAGTTGTATTGACAAAAAACAACTTCTCAATAACATTTCACTATTCAGTAAAATATTGCAAGGTTTAATTCACAGCTTCAACAGAGGTGCATGTAGAAATTAAATCTCATTTGAAAGTGAACAATGGCTGAGAAAAGTTTCAAATCCTCACTTGATTCTAATATTCACTGAACATGGAGATTTCTATAAAGGTGATATTGTCCCTCTGATGATTAATATTTTCCGGACAGCCCTGTGCTTTAGAAATCACATCACAAATCCACACATGATCCTGTTTATAAGATATTAGAAGTTCTAGTGGATCAATCTCTGAACCCGTCAATGGTGATTCCCTTCTGCAGCAATGGAAAACCGGATTGATTGCTCACCGAGAGGGACAATGTGCAGAAGATCCGCTGTTGCTGTATCAGACCGTGGGCAGGTTATCTGGGGGAGTTTGTGCACTGGGAGAGGGACAGACTGTGAATGGACAGAAGTTCCACCGTTAGTGTGTCAGGTCCTGGGCAGGTTATCTGGGATAGTGTGGGCACTGGGAGAGGATAGACTGTGAATGGACACAAGTTCCACCGTTAGCGTGTCAGGTCCTGGGCAGGTTATCTGGGGTAAGAACATAAGAACATAAGAAATAGGAGCAGGAGTAGACCAATCGGCCCCTCGAGCCTGCTCCGCCATTCAATAAGATCATGGCTGATCTGATCCAACCTCAACCCTGAAGAACACAAGAAGTAGGAGCAGGACCAGGCCACTCGGCCCCTGGGCCCGCTCCACCACCCACAGGGCCTTGACCGATCCGAACTCAAACTCATGCCCAATTTCCAGCCCGCTCCCCGTAACCCCTGATTCCCTTTACTTCTAGGAAACGGACTATTTCTGTTTAAATTTATTTAATGAAGTAGCTTCCACAGCTTCCTGGGGTAGCAAATTCCACAGACCCACTACCCTCTGAGTGAAAAAGTTTCTCCTCATCTCAGTTTTGAAAGAGGAGCCCCTTATTCTAAGATTATGTCCCCTAGTTCTAGTTTCACCCATCATTGGGAACATCCTCACCGCGTCCACCCGATCAAGCCCCTTCACAATCTTATATGTTTCAATAAGATCGCCTCTCATTCTTCTGAACTCCAATGAGTAGAGTTCCAATCTACTCAACCTCTCCTCGTACGTCCACCCCCTCATCCCCGGAATTAACCGAGTGAACCTTCTTTGTACTGCCTCGAGAGCAAGTATGTCTTTTCTTAAGTATGGACACCAAAACTGTATGCAGTACTCCAGGTGCGGTCTCACCAATACCCTATACAACTGCAGCAATACCTCCCTGTTTTTATATTCTATCCCCCTAGCAATAAAAGCCAACATTCCATTAGCTTTCTTGATCACCTGCTGCACCTGCATTCTAACTTTTTGATTTACTTGCACCAAGACCCCCAGATCCCTTTGTACTGCAGTACTTTCCAGTTTCTCGCCATTAAGATAATAACTTGCTCTCTGATTTTTCCTGCCAAAGTGCATAACCTCACATTTTCCAATATTGTATTGCATCTGCCAAATCTCTGCCCACTCACCCAGCCTGTCTATATCCCCTTGTAGGTTTTTTATGTCCTCCTCACTCTCTACTTTCCCTCCCATCTTTGTATCATCTGCAAACTTTGATATGTTACACTCGGTCCCCTCCTCCAAATCGTTAATATAGATTGTAAAGAGTTGGGGACCCAGCACCGACCCCTGTGGAACACCACTGGCTACTGGTTGCCAGTCCGAGAATGAATCATTTATCCCAACTCTCTGCTTCCTGTTAGATAACCAATCCTCCACCCATGCCAGAATATTACCCCCAATCCAGTGATTTTTTAACTTGAGAAATAATCTTTTATGTGGCACCTTGTCGAATGCCTTCTGGAAGTCTAAATACACTACATCCACTGTTTCCCCTTTATCCACCCTGTACGGTATGTCCTCAAAGAACTCAAGCAAATTTGTCAGACCTGACTTCCCCTTCATAAAGCCATGCTGACTTTGTCCTATTAAATTATGTTTATCTAAATGTTCCGTTACTGTCTCCTTAATAATAGACTCCAAAATTTTACCCACCACAGATGTTAGGCTAACTGGTCTATAATTTCCAGCCATCTGCCTACTACCCTTTTTAAATAAGATTGTTACATTAGCAGTTTTCCAATATGCCGGTACCTTTGCTGAGTTCAGGGAGTTTTTGAAAATTATTACCAAAGCATCCACAATTCCTACTGCCACTTCCCTCAAGACCCTAGAATGTAAGCCATCAGGTCCAGGGGATTTATCCGCCTTGAGTCCCATTATTTTACTGAGTACCAATTCCTTAGTGATTTTAATCGTATTTAGCTCCTCCCCCACTAGAGCCCCCTGTTTGTCCAGTTTTGGGATATTCTTAGTGTCCTCTACCGTAAAGATGGAAACAAAATATTTGTTCAGCATTTTTGCCATCTCCATGTTTCTCACCATTAATTTCCCGGTCTCATCCGCTAAGGGACCTACGTTTGCCTTAACCACCCTTTTTCTTTTTATATAACTATAGAAACTCTTGCTATCTGTTTTTATATTTTTTGCTAATTTATTTTCATAGTCTATTTTCCCTTTCTTAATCAATCCTTTAGTTACTTTTTGTTGTCTTTTGAAGACTTCCCAATCTTCTATCCTCCCACTAACTTTGGCTACCTTATATGTCCTTGTTTTTAGTTGGATACTTTCTTTAATGTCTTTACTTAGCCATGGATGGCTGTCATTTCTTTTACACCCTTTTTTCCTCAGTGGAATATATTTATTTTGAAAGTTGTAAAATAACTCCTTGAATGAACACCACTGCTCATGTACCGTCTTACCCTTTAATCTATTTTCCCAGTCCACTTTAATCAATTCTGCTCTCATGCCATCATAGTCTCCTTTATTCAAGCTCAGTATGCTTGTTTGAGAACCAACCTTCTCACCCTCTAATTGGATATGGAATTCAACCATGTTATGGTCACTCATTCCAAGGGGATCCTTAACTAGGACATTATTAATTAATCCAGACTCATTACATAGTACCAGGTCCAAGGTTGCTTGCCCCCTTGTAGGATCAGTTACATACTGCTCAAGAAATCCATCCCTAAGACACTCAATAAACTCTTCCTCAAGGCTGCCCTGCCCAATTTGATTTGTCCAGTTAATATGATAGTTAAATCCCCCATAATTATAGCTGTTCCCTTATTACATGCCCCAACTATTTCCTGATAAATACTTCTTCCAACAGAGTTGCAACTATTAGGAGGCCTATATACTACGCCCACCAGTGTTTTTTCCCCTTATTATTCCTTATCTCTACCCAAACTGTTTCATTATCCTGATCTTTTGACCCAATATCATTTCTCTGTATTACAGTGATTCCTTCCTTTATTAACATAGCCACTCCCCCTCCCCTTCCTTCCTGCCTGTCCTTCCTGATTGTTAAATACCCTGGCATATTTAATTCCCAGACGTTGTCACCCTGCAGCCATGTTTCTGTAATGGGCACAAGATCATACCCATACATAGTTATTTGTGCCGTTAACTCGTCCATTTTGTTACGAATGCTACGTGCATTCAGATAAAGAACTTTCAAATGTGTTTTGCGACACTTACTTCCTTCTTTTTCCTTATTTAACACTTTACCTTTTACTCCATACCTTCTGTCCCTTCCTGACATGCTTTCCTCTGTCTCCCTGCTCAGGTTCCCAACCCCCTGCCACATTAGTTTAGTGTGGGCACTGGGAGAGGGACAGACTGTGAATGTACAGAAGTTCCACCGTTACTGTTTCAGGTCCTGGGCAGGTTATCTGGGGTAGTGTGGGCACTGGGAGAGGGACAGACTGTGAATGGACAGAAGTTCCTCCGTTAGTGTGTCAGGTCCTGGGCAGGTTATCTGGGGTAGTGTGTACACTGGGAGAGGGACAGAGTGTGAATGAACAGAAGATCCACCGTTAGTGTGTCAGGTCATGGCAGGTATTGTGTGCACTTCTAATCACAGGAAGAATATTATTGAAATGGTGAAGGTGCAGAGAGAAATAAGATGATTGTGTGTGTCAGGAATTGATCAGAATTTCTAACGGAAGTCAAAAATTAATGCCGGAATGAGATTCACAATGAACACAATTAATTAAGAGAAAACTGACACTAACACGCCAGGACTAAGAAGGGAAATCAGGGTAATCTTTTTCACCAAAGGGTAACAGATCGGGAGACCAGTTACCAGGGCGGACACTGAGGGGCAGGTTAATTGGGGACAAGAGACAATTGGATGTGTTTCTGTGGATACACTGAGAGGAGGGGCAGGTGGGTTCATCTCTAACAGGGCAGACTGGTTTGCACCAAAGTGGCCTTTTGTTCCCCTAAACATCCTCCTGTTGTGTTTCAGAAAATGCGATCAGCTTTCAGTAACTTTACATTGACATTATTTTTAGATAACAGTCTCATCAGATAACCAATCAGAATCAGAAATAGAACTACTGCCCACTTCACTCAGTGTTACCTTAGGGAAGCAAAGACATCGTTCATTTCAACAGTTACTATTATTAAACTCCATCGTTCCATTTGGATACGAGTTTCCTATAATGTAGTTTTGAAAATTACAAATAAGTTTCTGATAATCAGTAAATTGGGATTCAAAATCCCCCTGAATGAAATGATGGTTCATTCAGTACAACAAGATTCTCTGTTCCTAGTTTGTCTGTTTTACTGCCAGAGGTAATCGGCCCAATCAATTTCAAATCACCCATAACACGGCCTATTCCTCATGTTCCTCCTCAGTTAATGTTTGATTGTGTGAAAACTCTGAACATCTGCTCAGATTAGATCGAACACTATCTGACGTTCATGACGTGAAGTACAATGGTAATGCTTAACTTTTTCCCATTTCTCCAGCACTTTATCGAAAGTTACTGCTGAATAGCAGCCCAGGGGCAGAGACAACTTCCACATCAGGCAAAAAGGCATTTGTTTCACACATTATAATGATCTCACCAGGTCTATATGTGGTTTCATAGCGTATCAGGATCCTGCCAGGTGTGAATGGGGTTTCAGTGTATCGGGATCCTGCCAGGTGTGTATGGGGTTTCACAGTGTATCACGATCCTGCCAGGTGTGTATGGGATTTCACAGTGCATCAGGATCCTGCTAGGTGTGTATGGGGTTTCACAGTGTATCAGGATCCTGCCAGGTGTGTATAGGGTTAAACAGTGTATCAGGATCCTGCCAGGTCTATATGGGGTTCCACAGTGTATCTGGATCCTGCCAGGTGTGTATGGTGTTTCAGTGTATCAGGAACCTGCCAGGTGTGTATGGGGTTTCACAGAGCATCAGGATCCCGCCAGGTGTGTATCAGGTTTCACAGTGTATCAGGATCCTGCCAGGTGAGTACGGTGTTTCAGTGTATCAGGATCCTGCCAGGTGTGTATGGGGTTTCACAGTGAATCCGGATCCTGCCAGGTGTGTATGGGGTTTCACAGTTTATCAGGATCCTGCCAGGTGTGTATGGGGTTTCACAGTGAATCCGGATCCTGCCAAGTGTGTATGGGGTTTCAGTGTATCAGGATCCTGCCAGGTGTGTATGGGGTTTCACAGTGTATCAGGATCCTGCCAGGTGTGTATGGGGTTTCACAGTGTATCCGGATCCTGCCAGGTGTGTATGGGGTTTCACAGTGTAACAGGATCCTGCCAGGTGTGTATGGGGTTTCACAGTGTATCCGGATCCTGCCAGGAGTGTATGGGGTTTCACAGTGTATCAGGATCCTGCCAGGTGTCTATGGGGTTTCACAGTGTATCAGGATCCTGCCAGGTGTGTATGGACTTTCAGTATATCAGGATCCTGCCAGGTGTGTATGGGGTTTCACTGTGTATCAGGATCCTGCCAGCTGTGTATGGGATTTCACAGTGAATCAGAATCCTTCCAGGTGTGTATGGGGTTTCACAGTGCATCAGGATCCTGCCAGGTGTGTATGGGGTTTCACAGTGTATCAGGATCCTGCCAGGTGTGTATAGGGTTACACAGTGTATCAGTATCCTGCCAGGTCTATATGGGGTTTCACAGTGTATCTGGATCCTGCCAGGTGTGTATGGTGTTTCAGTGTATCAGGAATCTGCCAGGTGTGTATGGGGTTTCACAGTGCATCAGGATCCCGCCAGGTGTGTATCAGGTTTCACAGTGTATCAGGATCCTGCCAGGTGTGTATGGGCTTTCACAGTGTATCAGGATCCTGCCAGGTGTGTATGGGGTTTCACAGTGTATCAGGATTATGTCTGGTGTGTTTGGGGTTTCACAGTGTATCGGGATCCTGTCAGGTGTGTATGGGGTTTCACAGTGAATCAGAATCCTGCCAGGTATGTATGGGGTTACACAGTGTATCAGGATCCTGCCAGGTGTGTATGGGGTTTCACAGTGTATCAGGATCCTGCCAGGTGTGTATGGGTTTTCACAATGTATCAGGATCCTTCCAGGTGTGCATGGGGTTTCACAGTGAATCAGAATCCTGCCAGGTGTGTATGGGGTTTCACATTGTATCAGGATCCTGCCAGGTGTGTATAGGGTTTCACAGTGTATCAGGATCCTGCCAGGTGTGTATGGGGTTTCACAGTGTATCAGGATCCTGCCAGGTGTGTATGGGTATTCAGTGTATCAGAATCCTGCCAGGTGTGTATGGGGTTTCACAGTGTATCAGGATCCTGCCAGGTGTGTATGGTGTTTCAGTGTATCAGAATCCTGCCAGGTGTGTATGGTGTTTCACAGTGTATCAGGATCCTGCCAGGTGTGTATGAGGTTTCACAGTGTATCAGGATCCTGCCAGGTGTGTATAGTGTTTCACAGTGTATCAGGATCCTGCCAGGTGTGTATGGGGTTTCACAGTGTATCCGGATCCTGCCAGGAGTGTATGGGGTTTCAGAGTGTATCAGGATCCTGCCAGGTGTGTATGGGGTTTCACAGAGTATCAGGATCCTGCCAGGTGTGTATGGGCTTTCAGTATATCAGGATCCTGCCAGGTGTGTATGGGGTTTCACAGTGTATCAGGATCCTGCCAGGTGTGTATGGGGTTTCACAGTGTATCAGGATTATGTCAGGTGTTTATGGGGTTTCACAGTGTATCGGGATCATGTCAGGTGTGTATGGGGTTTCACAGTGAAACTGAATCCTGCCAGGTATGTATGGGGTTTCACAGTGTATCAGGATCCTGCCAGGTGTGTATGGGTTTTCACAATGTATCAGGATCCTGCCAGGTGTGCATGGGGTTTCACAGTGTATCAGTATCCTGCCAGGTGTGTATGGGTTATCAGTATATCAGGATCCTGCCAGTTATGTATGGGTTTTCACAGTGTATCAGGATCCTGCCAGGTGTGTATGGTGTTTCAGTGTATCAGGATCCTGCCAGGTGTGTATGGGGTTTCACAGTGTATCAGGATCCTGCCAGGTGTGTATGGTGTTTCAGTGTATCAGGATCCTGCCAGGTGTGTATGGGGTTTCACAGTGTATCCGGATCCTGCCAGGTGTGTATGAGGTTTCACAGTGTATCAGGATCCTGCCAGGTGTGTATGGTGTTTCACAGTGTATCAGGATCCTGCCTGGTGTGTATGGTGTTTCACAGTGTATCAGGATCCTGCCACGTGTGTATGGGGTTTCACAGTGTATCAGGATCCTGTCAGGTGTGTATGGGGTTTCACAGTGAATCAAGATCCAGCCAGGTGTGTATGGGGTTTCACAGTGTATCAGGATCCTGCCAGGTGTGTATTGGGTTTCACAGTGTATCAGGATCCTGCCAGGTGTGTATGGGGTTTCACAGTGTATCGGGATCCTGCCAGGTGTGTATGGTGTTTCACAGTGTACCAAGATCCTGCCAGGTGCGTATGGTGTTTCACAGTGTATCGGGATCCTGCCAGGTGCGTATGGTGTTTCACAGTGTATCAGGATCCTGCCAGGTGTGTATGGGGTTTCACAGTGTATCCGGATCCTGCCAGGTGTGTATGGGGTTTCACAGTGTAACAGGATCCTACCAGGTGTGTATGGGGTTTCACAGTGTATCCGGATCCTGCCAGGAGTGTATGGGGTTTCACAGTGTATCAGGATCCTGCCAGGTGTGTATGGGGTTTCACAGTGTATCAGGATCCTGCCAGGTGTGTATGGACTTTCAGTATATCAGGATCCTGCCAGATGTGTATGGGGTTTCACTGTGTATCAGGATCCTGCCAGCTGTGTATGGGGTTTCACAGTGAATCAGAATCCTTCCAGGTGTGTATGGGGTTTCACAGTGCATCAGGATCCTGCCAGGTGTGTATGGGGTTTCACAGTGTATCAGGATCCTGCCAGGTGTGTATAGGGTTACACAGTGTATCAGGATCCTGCCAGGTCTATATGGGGTTTCACAGTGTATCTGGATCCTGCCAGGTGTGTATGGTGTTTCAGTGTATCAGGAACCTGCCAGGTGTGTATGGGGTTTCACAGTGCATCAGGATCCCGCCAGGTGTGTATCAGGTTTCACAGTGTATCAGGATCCTGCCAGGTGAGTATGGTGTTTCAGTGTATCAGGATCCTGCCAGGTGTGTACGGGGTTTCACAGTGAATCCGGATCCTGCCAGGTGTGTATGGGGTTTCACAGTGTATCAGGATCCTGCCAGGTGTGTATGGGGTTTCACAGTGAATCAGAATCCTGCCAGGTATGTATGCGGTTACACAGTTTATCAGGATCCTGTCAGGTGTGTATGGGGTTTCACAGTGTATCAGGATCCTGCCAGGTATGTATGCGGTTACACAGTGTATCAGGATCCTGTCAGGTGTGTATGGGGTTTCACAGTGTATCAGGATCCTGCCAGGTGTGTATGGGCTTTCACAGTGTATCAGGATCCTGCCAGGTGTGTATGAGGTTTCACAGTGTATCAGGATCCTGCCAGGTGTGTATGGTGTTTCACAGTGTATCAGGATCCTGCCACGTGTGTATGGGGTTTCACAGTGTATCAGGATCCTGTCAGGTGTGTATGGGGTTTCACAGTGAATCAGGATCCTGCCAGGTGTGTATGGGGTTTCACAGTGTATCAGGATCCTGCCAGGTGTGTATGGGTTTCACAGTGTATCAGGATCCTGCCAGGTGTGTATGGGGTTTCACAGTGTATCAGGATCCTGCCAGGTGTGTATGGGGTTTCACAGTGTATCAGATCCTGCCAGGTGTGTATGGGGTTTCACAGTGTATCAGGATCCTGCCAGGTGTGTATGGTGTTTCACAGTGTATCAGGATCCTGCCAGGTGTGTATGGGGTTTCACAGTGTATCAGGATCCTGCCAGGTGTGTATGGGGTTTCACAGTGTATCAGGATCCTGCCAGGTGTGTATGGGGTTTCACAGTGTATCAGGATCCTGCCAGGTGTGTATGGGTTTCACAGTGTATCAGGATCCTGCCAGGTGTGTATGGGGTTTCACAGTGTATCAGGATCCTGCCAGGTGTGTATGGGGTTTCACAGTGTATCAGGATCCTGCCAGGTGTGTATGGGGTTTCACAGTGCATCAGGATCCTGCCAGGTGTGTATGGGGTTTCACAGTGTATCAGGATCCTGCCAGGTGTGCATAGGGTTACACAGTGTATCAGGATCCTGCCAGGTCTATATGGGGTTTCACAGTGTATCTGGATCCTGCCAGGTGTGTATGGTGCTTCAGTGTATCAGGAACCTGCCAGGTGTGTATGGGGTTTCACAGTGCATCAGGATCCCGCCAGGTGTGTATCAGGTTTCACAGTGTATCAGGATCCTGCCAGGTGAGTATGGTGTTTCAGTGTATCAGGATCCTGCCAGGTGTGTATGGGGTTTCACAGTGAATCCGGATCCTGCCAGGTGTGTATGGGGTTTCACAGTGTATCAGGGTCCTGCCAGGTGTGTATGGGGTTTCACAGTGAATCAGAAAACTGCCAGGTATGTATGCGGTTACACAGTGTATCAGGATCCTGTCAGGTGTGTATGGGGTTTCACAGTGTATCAGGATGCTGCCAGGTGTGTATGGGCTTTCACAGTGTATCAGGATCCTGCCAGGTGTGTATGGGGTTTCACAGTGTATCAGGATCCTGCCAGGTGTGTATGGGTTTCACAGTGTATCAGGATCCTGCCAGGTGTGTATGGGGTTTCACAGTGTATCAGGATCCTGCCAGGTGTGTATGGGGTTTCACAGTGTATCAGATCCTGCCAGGTGTGTATGGGGTTTCACAGTGTATCAGGATCCTGCCAGGTGTGTATGGTGTTTCACAGTGTATCAGGATCCTGCAGGTGTGTATGGGGTTTCACAGTGTATCAGGATCCTGCCAGGTGTGTATGGGGTTTCACAGTGTATCAGGATCCTGCCAGGTGTGTATGGGGTTTCACAGTGTATCAGGATCCTGCCAGGTGTGTATGGGTTTCACAGTGTATCAGGATCCTGCCAGGTGTGTATGGGGTTTCACAGTGTATCAGGATCCTGCCAGGTGTGTATGGGGTTTCACAGTGAATCAGAATCCTGCCAGGTGTGTATGGGGTTTCACAGTGTATCAGGATCCTGCCAGGTGTGTATGGGGTTTCACAGTGTATCAGGATCCTGCCAGGTGTGTATGGGGTTTCACAGTGTATCAGGATCCTGCCAGGTGTGTATGGGGTTTCACAGTGTATCAGGATCCTGCCAGGTGTGTATGGTGTTTCACAGTGTATCAGGATCCTGCCAGGTGTGTATGGGGTTTCACAGTGTATCAGGATCCTGCCAGGTGTGTATGGGTTTCACAGTGTATCAGGATCCTGCCAGGTGTGTATGGGTTTCACAGTGTATCAGGATCCTGCCAGGTGTGTATGGGGTTTCACAGTGTATCAGGATCCTGCCAGGTGTGTATGGGGTTTCACAGTGTATCAGGATCCTGCCAGGTGTGTATGGGGTTTCACAGTGTATCAGGATCCTGCCAGGTGTGTATGGGGTTTCACAGTGTATCAGGATCCTGCCAGGTGTGTATGGGGTTTCACAGTGTATCAGGATCCTGCCAGGTGTGTATGGGTTTCACAGTGTATCAGGATCCTGCCAGGTGTGTATGGGGTTTCACAGTGTATCAGGATCCTGCCAGGTGTGTATGGGGTTTCACAGTGTATCAGGATCCTGCCAGGTGTGTATGGGGTTTCACAGTGTATCAGGATCCTGCCAGGTGTGTATGGGGTTTCACAGTGTATCAGGATCCTGCCAGGTGTGTATGGGTTTCACAGTGTATCAGGATCCTGCCAGGTGTGTATGGGGTTTCACAGTGTATCAGGATCCTGCCAGGTGTGTATGGTGTTTCACAGTGTATCAGGATCCTGCCAGGTGTGTATGGGGTTTCACAGTGTATCGGATCCTGCCAGGTGTGTATGGTGTTTCACAGTGTATCAGGATCCTGCCAGGTGTGTATGGGGTTTCACAGTGTATCAGGATCCTGCCAGGTGTGTATGGGTTTCACAGTGTATCAGGATCCTGCCAGGTGTGTATGGGGTTTCACAGTGTATCAGGATCCTGCCAGGTGTGTATGGTGTTTCACAGTGTATCAGGATCCTGCCAGGTGTGTATGGGGTTTCACAGTGTATCAGGATCCTGCCAGGTGTGTATGGGTTTCACAGTGTATCAGGATCCTGCCAGGTGTGTATGGTGTTTCACAGTGTATCAGGATCCTGCCAGGTGTGTATGGGGTTTCACAGTGTATCAGGATCCTGCCAGGTGTGTATGGGTTTCACAGTGTATCAGGATCCTGCCAGGTGTGTATGGGGTTTCACAGTGTATCAGGATCCTGCCAGGTGTGTATGGGGTTTCACAGTGTATCAGGATCCTGCCAGGTGTGTATGGGTTTCACAGTGTATCAGGATCCTGCCAGGTGTGTATGGGGTTTCACAGTGTATCAGGATCCTGCCAGGTGTGTATGGGGTTTCACAGTGTATCAGGATCCTGCCAGGTGTGTATGGGGTTTCACAGTGTATCAGGATCCTGCCAGGTGTGTATGGGGTTTCACAGTGTATCAGGATCCTGCCAGGTGTGTATGGGGTTTCACAGTGTATCAGGATCCTGCCAGGTGTGTATGGGGTTTCACAGTGTATCAGGATCCTGCCAGGTGTGTATGGGGTTTCACAGTGTATCAGGATCCTGCCAGGTGTGTATGGGGTTTCACAGTGTATCAGGATCCTGCCAGGTGTGTATGGGTTTCACAGTGTATCAGGATCCTGCCAGGTTTGTATGGGGTTTCACAGTGTATCAGGATCCTGCCAGGTGTGTATGGGTTTCACAGTGTATCAGGATCCTGCCAGGTGTGTATGGGGTTTCACAGTGTATCAGGATCCTGCCAGGTGTGTATGGGGTTTCACAGTGTATCAGGATCCTGCCAGGTGTGTATGGGGTTTCACAGTGTATCAGGATCCTGCCAGGTGTGTATGGTGTTTCAGTGTATCAGGATCCTGCCAGGTGTGTATGGGGTTTCACAGTGTATCAGGATCCTGCCAGGTGTGTATGGGGTTTCACAGTGTATCAGGATCCTGCCAGGTGTGTATGGGGTTTCACAGTGTATCAGGATCCTGCCAGGTGTGTATGGTGTTTCACAGTGTATCAGGATCCTGCCAGGTGTGTATGGGGTTTCACAGTGTATCAGGATCCTGCCAGGTGTGTATGGGGTTTCACAGTGTATCAGGATCCTGCCAGGTGTGTATGGTGTTTCACAGTGTATCAGGATCCTGCCAGGTGTGTATGGGGTTTCACAGTGTATCAGGATCCTGCCAGGTGTGTATGGGGTTTCACAGTGTATCAGGATCCTGCCAGGTGTGTATGGGGTTTCACAGTGTATCAGGATCCTGCCAGGTGTGTATGGTGTTTCACAGTGTATCAGGATCCTGCCAGGTGTGTATGGGGTTTCACAGTGTATCAGGATCCTGCCAGGTGTGTATGGGGTTTCACAGTGTATCAGGATCCTGCCAGGTGTGTATGGGGTTTCACAGTGTATCAGGATCCTGCCAGGTGTGTATGGGTTTCACAGTGTATCAGGATCCTGCCAGGTGTGTATGGGGTTTCACAGTGTATCAGGATCCTGCCAGGTGTGTATGGGGTTTCACAGTGTATCAGGATCCTGCCAGGTGTGTATGGGGTTTCACAGTGTATCAGGATCCTGCCAGGTGTGTATGGGTTTCACAGTGTATCAGGATCCTGCCAGGTGTGTATGGGGTTTCACAGTGTATCAGGATCCTGCCAGGTGTGTATGGGGTTTCACAGTGTATCAGGATCCTGCCAGGTGTGTATGGGGTTTCACAGTGTATCAGGATCCTGCCAGGTGTGTATGAGGTTTCACAGTGTATCAGGATCCTGCCAGGTGTGTATGGGGTTTCACAGTGTATCAGGATCCTGCCAGGTGTGTATGGTGTTTCAGTGTATCAGGATCCTGCCAGGTGTGTATGGGGTTTCACAGTGTATCAGGATCCTGCCAGGTGTGTATGGGTTTCACAGTGTATCAGGATCCTGCCAGGTGTGTATGGTGTTTCACAGTGTATCAGGATCCTGCCAGGTGTGTATGGGTTTCACAGTGTATCAGGATCCTGCCAGGTGTGTATGGGGTTTCACAGTGTATCAGGATCCTGCCAGGTGTGTATGGGGTTTCACAGTGTATCAGGATCCTGCCAGGTGTGTATGGGGTTTCACAGTGTATCAGGATCCTGCCAGGTGTGTATGGGGTTTCACAGTGTATCAGGATCCTGCCAGGTGTGTATGGGGTTTCACAGTGTATCAGGATCCTGCCAGGTGTGTATGGGGTTTCACAGTGTATCAGGATCCTGCCAGGTGTGTATGGGGTTTCACAGTGTATCAGGATCCTGCCAGGTGTGTATGGGGTTTCACAGTGTATCAGGATCCTGCCAGGTGTGTATGGGGTTTCACAGTGTATCAGGATCCTGCCAGGTGTGTATGGGGTTTCACAGTGTATCAGGATCCTGCCAGGTGTGTATGGGGTTTCACAGTGTATCAGGATCCTGCCAGGTGTGTATGGGGTTTCACAGTGTATCAGGATCCTGCCAGGTGTGTATGGGGTTTCACAGTGTATCAGGATCCTGCCAGGTGTGTATGGGGTTTCACAGTGTATCAGGATCCTGCCAGGTGTGTATGGGGTTTCACAGTGTATCAGGATCCTGCCAGGTGTGTATGGGTTTCACAGTGTATCAGGATCCTGCCAGGTGTGTATGGGGTTTCACAGTGTATCAGGATCCTGCCAGGTGTGTATGGGTTTCACAGTGTATCAGGATCCTGCCAGGTGTGTATGGGGTTTCACAGTGTATCAGGATCCTGCCAGGTGTGTATGGGGTTTCACAGTGTATCAGGATCCTGCCAGGTGTGTATGGGGTTTCACAGTGTATCAGGATCCTGCCAGGTGTGTATGGGGTTTCACAGTGTATCAGGATCCTGCCAGGTGTGTATGGGGTTTCACAGTGTATCAGGATCCTGCCAGGTGTGTATGGGGTTTCACAGTGTATCAGGATCCTGCCAGGTGTGTATGGGTTTCACAGTGTATCAGGATCCTGCCAGGTGTGTATGGGGTTTCACAGTGTATCAGGATCCTGCCAGGTGTGTATGGGGTTTCACAGTGTATCAGGATCCTGCCAGGTGTGTATGGGGTTTCACAGTGTATCAGGATCCTGCCAGGTGTGTATGGGGTTTCACAGTGTATCAGGATCCTGCCAGGTGTGTATGGGTTTCACAGTGTATCAGGATCCTGCCAGGTGTGTATGGGGTTTCACAGTGTATCAGGATCCTGCCAGGTGTGTATGGGGTTTCACAGTGTATCAGGATCCTGCCAGGTGTGTATGGGGTTTCACAGTGTATCAGGATCCTGCCAGGTGTGTATGGGGTTTCACAGTGTATCAGGATCCTGCCAGGTGTGTATGGGGTTTCACAGTGTATCAGGATCCTGCCAGGTGTGTATGGGGTTTCACAGTGTATCAGGATCCTGCCAGGTGTGTATGGGGTTTTCACAGAGTATCAGGATCCTGCCAGGTGTGTATGGGGTTTCACAGTGTATCAGATCCTGCCAGGTGTGTATGGGGTTTCACAGTGTATCAGGATCCTTCCAGGTGTGTATGGGGTTTCACAGTGTATCAGGATCCTGCCAGGTGTGTATGGAGGTTTCACAGTGTATCAGGATCCTGCCAGGTGTGTATGGGGTTTCACATGGTATCAGGATCCTGCCAGGTGTGTATGGGGTTTCACAGTGTATCAGGATCCTGCCAGGTGTGTATGGGGTTTCACAGTGTATCAGGATCCTGCCAGGTGTGTATGGGTTTCAGTGTATCAGGATCCTGCCAGGTGTGTATGGGGTTTCACAGTGTATCAGGATCCTGCCAGGTGTGTATGGGGTTTCACAGTGTATCAGGATCCTGCCAGGTGTGTATGGGGTTTCACAGTGTATCAGGATCCTGTCAGGTGTGTATGGGGTTTCACAGTGTATCAGATCCTGCCAGGTATGTATGGGGTTTCACAGTGTATCAGGATACTGCCAGGTGTGTATGGGGTTTCACAGTGTATCAGGATCCTGCCAGGTGTGTATGGGTTTCACAGTGTATCAGGATCCTGCCAGGTGTGTATGGGGTTTCACAGTGTATCAGGATCCTGCCAGGTGTGTATGGGGTTTCACAGTGTATCAGGATCCTGCCAGGTGTGTATGGGTTTCACAGTGTATCAGGATCCTGCCAGGTGTGTATGGGGTTTCACAGTGTATCAGGATCCTGCCAGGTGTGTATGGGGTTTCACAGTGTATCAGGATCCTGCCAGGTGTGTATGGGGTTTCACAGTGTATCAGGATCCTGCCAGGTGTGTATGGGGTTTCACAGTGTATCAGGATCCTGCCAGGTGTGTATGGGGTTTCACAGTGTATCAGGATCCTGCCAGGTGTGTATGGGGTTTCACAGTGTATCAGGATCCTGCCAGGTGTGTATGGGGTTTCACAGTGTATCAGGATCCTGCCAGGTGTGTATGGGGTTTCACAGTGTATCAGGATCCTGCCAGGTGTGTATGGGGTTTCACAGTGTATCAGGATCCTGCCAGGTGTGTATGGGGTTTCACAGTGTATCAGGATCCTGCCAGGTGTGTATGGGGTTTCACAGTGTATCAGGATCCTGCCAGGTGTGTATGGGTTTCACAGTGTATCAGGATCCTGCCAGGTGTGTATGGTGTTTCACAGTGTATCAGGATCCTGCCAGGTGTGTATGGTGTTTCACAGTGTATCAGGATCCTGCCAGGTGTGTATGGGGTTTCACAGTGTATCAGGATCCTGCCAGGTGTGTATGGGGTTTCACAGTGTATCAGGATCCTGCCAGGTGTGTATGGGTTTCACAGTGTATCAGGATCCTGCCAGGTGTGTATGGGGTTTCACAGTGTATCAGGATCCTGCCAGGTGTGTATGGGGTTTCACAGTGTATCAGGATCCTGCCAGGTGTGTATGGGGTTTCACAGTGTATCAGGATCCTGCCAGGTGTGTATGGGGTTTCACAGTGTATCAGGATCCTGCCAGGTGTGTATGGGGTTTCACAGTGTATCAGGATCCTGCCAGGTGTGTATGGGTTTCACAGTGTATCAGGATCCTGCCAGGTGTGTATGGGGTTTCACAGTGTATCAGGATCCTGCCAGGTGTGTATGGGGTTTCACAGTGTATCAGGATCCTGCCAGGTGTGTATGGGGTTTCACAGTGTATCAGGATCCTGCCAGGTGTGTATGGGGTTTCACAGTGTATCAGGATCCTGCCAGGTGTGTATGGGGTTTCACAGTGTATCAGGATCCTGCCAGGTGTGTATGGGGTTTCACAGTGTATCAGGATCCTGCCAGGTGTGTATGGGGTTTCACAGTGTATCAGGATCCTGCCAGGTGTGTATGGGGTTTCACAGTGTATCAGGATCCTGCCAGGTGTGTATGGGGTTTCACAGTGTATCAGGATCCTGCCAGGTGTGTATGGTGTTTCACAGTGTATCAGGATCCTGCCAGGTGTGTATGGGTTTCACAGTGTATCAGGATCCTGCCAGGTGTGTATGGGGTTTCACAGTGTATCAGGATCCTGCCAGGTGTGTATGGGGTTTCACAGTGTATCAGGATCCTGCCAGGTGTGTATGGGGTTTCACAGTGTATCAGGATCCTGCCAGGTGTGTATGGGGTTTCACAGTGTATCAGGATCCTGCCAGGTGTGTATGGGGTTTCACAGTGTATCAGGATCCTGCAGGTGTGTATGGGGTTTCACAGTGTATCAGATCCTGCCAGGTGTGTATGGGGTTTCACAGTGTATCAGGATCCTGTCAGGTGTGTATGGGGTTTCACAGTGTATCAGGATCCTGCCAGGTGTGTATGGGGTTTCACAGTGTATCAGGATCCTGCCAGGTGTGTATGGGGTTTCACAGTGTATCAGGATCCTGCCAGGTGTGTATGGGTTTCACAGTGTATCAGGATCCTGCCAGGTGTGTATGGGGTTTCACAGTGTATCAGGATCCTGCCAGGTGTGTATGGGGTTTCACAGTGTATCAGGATCCTGCCAGGTGTGTATGGGGTTTCACAGTGTATCAGGATCCTGCCAGGTGTGTATGGGGTTTCACAGTGTATCAGGATCCTGCCAGGTGTGTATGGGGTTTCACAGTGTATCAGGAATCCTGCCAGGTGTGTATGGGGTTTCACAGTGTATCAGGATCCTGCCAGGTGTGTATGGGGTTTCACAGTGTATCAGGATCCTGCCAGGTGTGTATGGGTTTCACAGTGTATCAGGATCCTGCCAGGTGTGTATGGGGTTTCACAGTGTATCAGGATCCTGCCAGGTGTGTATGGGGTTTCACAGTGTATCAGGATCCTGCCAGGTGTGTATGGGGTTTCACAGTGAATCAGGATCCTGCCAGGTGTGTATGGGGTTTCACAGTGTATCAGGATCCTGCCAGGTGTGTATGGGTTTCACAGTGTATCAGGATCCTGCCAGGTGTGTATGGGGTTTCACAGTGTATCAGGATCCTGCCAGGTGTGTATGGGGTTTCACAGTGTATCAGGATCCTGCCAGGTGTGTATGGGGTTTCACAGTGTATCAGATCCTGCCAGGTGTGTATGGGGTTTCACAGTGTATCAGGATCCTGCCAGGTGTGTATGGGGTTTCACAGTGTATCAGGATCCTGCCAGGTGTGTATGGGGTTTCACAGTGTATCAGGATCCTGCCAGGTGTGTATGGGGTTTCACAGTGTATCAGGATCCTGCCAGGTGTGTATGGGTTTCACAGTGTATCAGGATCCTGCCAGGTGTGTATGGGGTTTCACAGTGTATCAGGATCCTGCAGGTGTTTATGGGGTTTCACAGTGTATCAGGATCCTGCCAGGTGTGTATGGGGTTTCACAGTGTATCAGGATCCTGCCAGGTGTGTATGGGTTTCACAGTGTATCAGGATCCTGTCAGGTGTGTATGGGGTTTCACAGTGTATCAGGATCCTGCCAGGTGTGTATGGGGTTTCACAGTGTATCAGGATCCTGCCAGGTGTGTATGGGGTTTCACAGTGTATCAGGATCCTGCCAGGTGTGTATGGGGTTTCACAGTGTATCAGGATCCTGCCAGGTGTGTATGGGGTTTCACAGTGTATCAGGATCCTGCCAGGTGTGTATGGGGTTTCACAGTGTATCAGGATCCTGCCAGGTGTGTATGGGGTTTCACAGTGTATCAGGATCCTGCCAGGTGTGTATGGGGTTTCACAGTGTATCAGGATCCTGCCAGGTGTGTATGGGGTTTCACAGTGTATCAGAATCCTGCCAGGTGTGTATGGGGTTTCACAGTGTATCAGGATCCTGCCAGGTGTGTATGGGGTTTCACAGTGTATCAGGATCCTGCCAGGTGTGTATGGGTTTCACAGTGTATCAGGATCCTGCCAGGTGTGTATGGGTTTCACAGTGTATCAGGATCCTGCCAGGTGTGTATGGGGTTTCACAGTGTATCAGGATCCTGCCAGGTGTGTATGGGGTTTCACAGTGTATCAGGATCCTGCCAGGTGTGTATGGGGTTTCACAGTGTATCAGGATCCTGCCAGGTGTGTATGGGGTTTCACAGTGTATCAGGATCCTGCCAGGTGTGTATGGGGTTTCACAGTGTATCAGGATCCTGCCAGGTGTGTATGGGGTTTCACAGTGTATCAGGATCCTGCCAGGTGTGTATGGGGTTTCACAGTGTATCAGGATCCTGCCAGGTGTGTATGGGGTTTCACAGTGTATCAGGATCCTGCCAGGTGTGTATGGGGTTTCACAGTGTATCAGGATCCTGCCAGGTGTGTATGGGGTTTCACAGTGTATCAGGATCCTGCCAGGTGTGTATGGGTTTCACAGTGTATCAGGATCCTGCCAGGTGTGTATGGGGTTTCACAGTGTATCAGATCCTGCCAGGTGTGTATGGGGTTTCACAGTGTATCAGGATCCTGCCAGGTGTGTATGGGGTTTCACAGTGTATCAGGATCCTGCCAGGTGTGTATGGGTTTCACAGTGTATCAGGATCCTGCCAGGTGTGTATGGGTTTCACAGTGTATCAGGATCCTGCCAGGTGTGTATGGGGTTTCACAGTGTATCAGGATCCTGCCAGGTGTGTATGGTGTTTCACAGTGTATCAGGATCCTGCCAGGTGTGTATGGGGTTTCACAGTGTATCAGGATCCTGCCAGGTGTGTATGGGTTTCACAGTGTATCAGGATCCTGCCAGGTGTGTATGGGGTTTCACAGTGTATCAGGATCCTGCCAGGTGTGTATGGGGTTTCACAGTGTATCAGGATCCTGCCAGGTGTGTATGGGGTTTCACAGTGTATCAGGATCCTGCCAGGTGTGTATGGGTTTCACAGTGTATCAGGATCCTGCCAGGTGTGTATGGGGTTTCACAGTGTATCAGGATCCTGCCAGGTGTGTATGGGGTTTCACAGTGTATCAGGATCCTGCCAGGTGTGTATGGGGTTTC
>JASTWF010000125.1:469200-554744 GCA_030390025.1 Squalus acanthias | reverse complement strand
AAGTGCTGTATTAGATTGAAGTGCTGTATTAGATTGAAGTGCTGTATTAGATTGAAGTGCTGTATTAGATTGAAGTGCTGTATTAGATTGAAGTGCTGTATTAGATTGAAGTGCTGTATTAGATTGAAGTGCTGTATTAGATTGAAGTGCTGTATTAGATTGAAGTGCTGTATTAGATTGAAGTGCTGTATTAGATTGAAGTGCTGTATTAGATTGAAGTGCTGTATTAGATTGAAGTGCTGTATTAGATTGAAGTGCTGTATTAGATTGAAGTGCTGTATTAGATTGAAGTGCTGTATTAGATTGAAGTGCTGTATTAGATTGAAGTGCTGTATTAGATTGAAGTGCTGTATTAGATTGAAGTGCTGTATTAGATTGAAGTGCTGTATTAGATTGAAGTGCTGTATTAGATTGAAGTGCTGTATTAGATTGAAGTGCTGTATTAGATTGAAGTGCTGTATTAGATTGAAGTGCTGTATTAGATTGAAGTGCTGTATTAGATTGAAGTGCTGTATTAGATTGAAGTGCTGTATTAGATTGAAGTGCTGTATTAGATTGAAGTGCTGTATTAGATTGAAGTGCTGTATTAGATTGAAGTGCTGTATTAGATTGAAGTGCTGTATTAGATTGAAGTGCTGTATTAGATTGAAGTGCTGTATTAGATTGAAGTGCTGTATTAGATTGAAGTGCTGTATTAGATTGAAGTGCTGTATTAGATTGAAGTGCTTTATTTGAGTGAAGCGCTGTATTAGATTGAAGCGCAGTATTAGATGGAAGTGCTGTATTAGTTTGAAGTGCTGTATTAGTTTGAAGTGCTGTATCAGATGGAAGTGCTTTATTTGATTGAAGTGCTGTATTAGATTGAAGTGCTGTATTAGATTGAAGTGCTGTATAGATTGAAGTGCTGTATTAGATTGAAGTGCTGTATTAGATTGAAGTGCTGTATTAGATTGAATTGCGTATAGTTGAAGTGCCGTATAAGATTGAAGTGCTGTATTAGATTGAAGTGCTGTATTAGATTGAAGTGCTGTATTAGATTGAAGTGCTGTATTAGATTGAAGTGCTGTATTAGATTGAAGTGCTGTATTAGATTGAAGCTGCTGTATTAGATTGAAGTGCTGTATTAGATTGAAGTGCTGTATTAGATTGAAGTGCTGTATTAGATTGAAGTGCTGTATTAGATTGAAGTGCTGTATTAGATTGAAGTGCTGTATTAGATTGAAGTGCTGTATTAGATTGAAGTGCTGTATTAGATTGAAGTGCTGTATTAGATTGAAGTGCTGTATTAGATTGAAGTGCTGTATTAGATTGAAGTGCTGTATTAGATTGAAGTGCTGTATTAGATTGAAGTGCTGTATTAGATTGAAGTGCTGTATTAGATTGAAGTGCTGTATTAGATTGAAGTGCTGTATTAGATTGAAGTGCTGTATTAGATTGAAGTGCTGTATTAGATTGAAGTGCTGTATTAGATTGAAGTGCTGTATTAGATTGAAGTGCTGTATTAGATTGAAGTGCTGTATTAGATTGAAGTGCTGTATTAGATTGAAGTGCTGTATTAGATTGAAGTGCTGTATTAGATTGAAGTGCTGTATTAGATTGAAGTGCTGTATTAGATTGAAGTGCTGTATTAGATTGAAGTGCTGTATTAGATTGAAGTGCTGTATTAGATTGAAGTGCTGTATTAGATTGAAGTGCTGTATTAGATTGAAGTGCTGTATTAGATTGAAGTGCTGTATTAGATTGAAGTGCTGTATTAGATTGAAGTGCTGTATTAGATTGAAGTGCTGTATTAGATTGAAGTGCTGTATTAGATTGAAGTGCTGTATTAGATTGAAGTGCTGTATTAGATTGAAGTGCTGTATTAGATTGAAGTGCTGTATTAGATTGAAGTGCTGTATTAGATTGAAGTGCTGTATTAGATTGAAGTGCTGTATTAGATTGAAGTGCTGTATTAGATTGAAGTGCTGTATTAGATTGAAGTGCTGTATTAGATTGAAGTGCTGTATTAGATTGAAGTGCTGTATTAGATTGAAGTGCTGTATTAGATTGAAGTGCTGTATTAGATTGAAGTGCTGTATTAGATTGAAGTGCTGTATTAGATTGAAGTGCTGTATTAGATTGAAGTGCTGTATTAGATTGAAGTGCTGTATTAGATTGAAGTGCTGTATTAGATTGAAGTGCTGTATTAGATTGAAGTGCTGTATTAGATTGAAGTGCTGTATTAGATTGAAGTGCTGTATTAGATTGAAGTGCTGTATTAGATTGAAGTGCTGTATTAGATTGAAGTGCTGTATTAGATTGAAGTGCTGTATTAGATTGAAGTGCTGTATTAGATTGAAGTGCGAATTGATTGATGCTGTATTAGATTGAGTGCAGTATTAATTGTGCTGCTGTATTAGATTGAAGTGCTGTATTAGATTGAAGTGCTGTATTAGATTGAAGTGCTGTAATAAGATTGAAGTGCTGTATTAGATTGAAGTGCTGTATTAGATTGAAGTGCTTATTAGATTGAAGTGCTGTATTAGATTGAAGTGCTGTATTAGATTGAAGTGCTGTATTAGATTGAAGTGCTGTATTAGATTGAAGTGCTGTATTAGATTGAAGTGCTGTATTTAGATTGAAGTGCTGTATTAGATTGAAGTGCTGTATTAGATTGAAGTGCTGTATTAGATTGAAGTGCTGTATTAGATTGAAGTGCTGTATTAGATTGAAGTGCTGTATTAGATTGAAGTGCTGTATTAGATTGAAGTGCTGTATTAGATTGAAGTGCTGTATTAGATTGAAGTGCTGTATTAGATTGAAGTGCTGTATTAGATTGAAGTGCTGTATTAGATTGAAGTGCTGTATTAGATTGAAGTGCTGTATTAGATTGAAGTGCTGTATTAGATTGAAGTGCTGTATTAGATTGAAGTGCTGTATTAGATTGAAGTGCTGTATTAGATTGAAGTGCTGTATTAGATTGAAGTGCTGTATTAGATTGAAGTGCTGTATTAGATTGAAGTGCTGTATTAGATTGAAGTGCTGTATTAGATTGAAGTGCTGTATTAGATTGAAGTGCTGTATTAGATTGAAGTGCTGTATTAGATTGAAGTGCTGTATTAGATTGAAGGTCTTTATTAGATTGAAGTGCTGTATTAGATTGTGCTGCTGTATTAGATTGTGCTGCTGTATTAGATTGAAGTGCTGTATTAGATTGAAGCGCTGTATTAGATTGAAGTGCTGTATTGGATTGAAGTGCTGTATTAGATTGCAGTGCTGTATTAGATTGAAGTGCTGTATTAGATTGAAGTGCTGTATTAGATTGAAGTGCTGTATTAGATTGAAGTGCTGTATTAGATTGAAGTGCCGTATTAGATTGAAGTGCCGTATAAGATTGAAGTGCTGTATTAGATTGAAGTGCTGTATTAGATTGAAGTGCCGGATTAGCTTGAAGTGCCGTCTTAGATTGAAGTGCTGTATTAGATTGAAGTGCTGCATTAGATTGAAGTGCTGTATTAGATTGAAGTGCTGTATTTGATTGAAGTGCTGTATTTGATTGAAGTACTGTATTAGACTGAAGTCCTGTATTAGATTGAAGTGCTGTATTAGATTGAAGTGCTGTATCAGATTGAAGTGCTGTATTAGATTGAAGTGCTGTATCAGATTGAAGTGCTGTATTAGATTGAAGTGCTGTATTAGATTGAAGTGCTGTATTAGATTGAAGTGCTGTATTAGATTGAAGTGCTGTATTAGATTGAAGTGCTGTATTAGATTGAAGTGCTGTATTAGATTGAAGTGCTGTATTAGATTGAAGTGCTGTATTAGATTGAAGTGCTGTATTAGATTGAAGTGCTGTATTAGATTGAAGTGCTGTATTAGATTGAAGTGCTGTATTAGATTGAAGTGCTGTATTAGATTGAAGTGCTGTATTAGATTGAAGTGCTGTATTAGATTGAAGTGCTGTATTAGATTGAAGTGCTGTATTAGATTGAAGTGCTGTATTAGATTGAAGTGTTGTATTAGATTGAATGCTGTATTAGATTGAAGTGCTGTATTAGATTGAAGTGCTGTATTAGACTGAAGTGCTGTGTTAGAATGTAGTGCTGTATTAGATTGAAGTGCGGTATTAGATTGAAGTGCTGTATTAGATTGAAGGTCTTTATTAGATTGAAGTGCGTATTTGATTGAGTGCTGTATTAGATTGAGCTGCTGTATTAGATTGTGCTGCTGTATTAGATTGAAGTGCTGTATTAGATTGAAGTGCTGTATTAGATTGAAGTGCTGTATTAGATTGAAGGGCTTTATTAGATTGAAGTGCTGTATTAGATTGAAGTGCTGTATTAGATTGAAGTGCTGTATTAGTTTGAAGTGCTGTATTAGATTGAAGTGCTGTATTAGATTGAAGTGCTGTATTAGATTGAAGTGCTGTATTAGATTGAAGTGCTGTATTAGATTGAAGTGCTGTATTAGATTGAAGTGCTGTATTAGATTGAAGTGCTGTATTAGATTGAAGTGCTGTATTAGATTGAAGTGCTGTATTAGATTGAAGTGCTGTATTAGATTGAAGTGCTGTATTAGATTGAAGTGCTGTATTAGATTGAAGTGCTGTATTAGATTGAAGTGCTGTATTAGATTGAAGTGCTGTATTAGATTGAAGTGCTGTATTAGATTGAAGTGCTGTATTAGATTGAAGTGCTGTATTAGATTGAAGTGCTGTATTAGATTGAAGTGCTGTATTAGATTGAAGTGCTGTATTAGATTGAAGTGCTGTATTAGATTGAAGTGCTGTATTAGATTGAAGTGCTGTATTAGATTGAAGTGCTGTATTAGATTGAAGTGCTGTATTAGATTGAAGTGCTGTATTAGATTGAAGTGCTGTATTAGATTGAAGTGCTGTATTAGATTGAAGTGCTGTATTAGATTGAAGTGCTGTATTAGATTGAAGTGCTGTATTAGATTGAAGTGCTGTATTAGATTGAAGTGCTGTATTAGATTGAAGTGCTGTATTAGATTGAAGTGCTGTATTAGATTGAAGTGCTGTATTAGATTGAAGTGCTGTATTAGATTGAAGTGCTGTATTAGATTGAAGTGCTGTATTAGATTGAAGTGCTGTATTAGATTGAAGTGCTGTATTAGATTGAAGTGCTGTATTAGATTGAAGTGCTGTATTAGATTGAAGTGTTGTATTAGATTGAATGCTGTATTAGATTGAAATGCTATATTAGATTGAAGTGGTTTATTAGACTGAAGTGCTGTGTTAGAATGTATTGCTGTATTAGATTGAAATGCGGTATTAGATTGACGTGCTGTATTAGATTGAAGGTCTTTATTAGATTGAAGTTACGTATTTGATTGTGCTGCTGTATTAGATTGTGCTGCTGTATTAGATTGAAGTGCTGTATTAGATTGAAGTGCTGTATTAGATTGAAGTGCTGTATTAGATTGAAGTGCTGTATTAGATTGAAGTGCTGTATTAGATTGAAGTGCTGTATTAGATTGAAGTGCTGTATTAGATTGAAGTGCTGTATTAGATTGAAGTGCTGTATTAGATTGAAGTGCTGTATTAGATTGAAGTGCTGTATTAGATTGAAGTGCTGTATTAGATTGAAGTGCTGTATTAGATTGAAGTGCTGTATTAGATTGAAGTGCTGTATTAGATTGAAGTGCTGTATTAGATTGAAGTGCTGTATTAGATTGAAGTGCTGTATTAGATTGAAGTGCTGTATTAGATTGAAGTGCTGTATTAGATTGAAGTGCTGTATTAGATTGAAGTGCTGTATTAGATTGAAGTGCTGTATTAGATTGAAGTGCTGTATTAGATTGAAGTGCTGTATTAGATTGAAGTGCTGTATTAGATTGAAGTGCTGTATTAGATTGAAGTGCTGTATTAGATTGAAGTGCTGTATTAGATTGAAGTGCTGTATTAGATTGAAGTGCTGTATTAGATTGAAGTGCTGTATTAGATTGAAGTGCTGTATTAGATTGAAGTGCTGTATTAGATTGAAGTGCTGTATTAGATTGAAGTGCTGTATTAGATTGAAGTGCTGTATTAGATTGAAGTGCTGTATTAGATTGAAGTGCTGTATTAGATTGAAGTGCTGTATTAGATTGAAGTGCTGTATTAGATTGAAGTGCTGTATTAGATTGAAGTGCTGTATTAGATTGAAGTGCTGTATTAGATTGAAGTGCTGTATTAGATTGAAGTGCTGTATTAGATTGAAGTGCTGTATTAGATTGAAGTGCTGTATTAGATTGAAGTGCTGTATTAGATTGAAGTGCTGTATTAGATTGAAGTGCTGTATTAGATTGAAGTGCTGTATTAGATTGAAGTGCTGTATTAGATTGAAGTGCTGTATTAGATTGAAGTGCTGTATTAGATTGAAGTGCTGTATTAGATTGAAGTGCTGTATTAGATTGAAGTGCTGTATTAGATTGAAGTGCTGTATTAGATTGAAGTGCTGTATTAGATTGAAGTGCTGTATTAGATTGAAGTGCTGTATTAGATTGAAGTGCTGTATTAGATTGAAGTGCTGTATTAGATTGAAGTGCTGTATTAGATTGAAGTGCTGTATTAGATTGAAGTGCTGTATTAGATTGAAGTGCTGTATTAGATTGAAGTGCTGTATTAGATTGAAGTGCTGTATTAGATTGAAGTGCTGTATTAGATTGAAGTGCTGTATTAGATTGAAGTGCTGTATTAGATTGAAGTGCTGTATTAGATTGAAGTGCTGTATTAGATTGAAGTGCTGTATTAGATTGAAGTGCGGTATTAGATTGAAGTGCGATATTAGATTGAAGTGCTGTATTAGATTGAAGTGCGGTATTAGATTGAAGTGCTGTATTAGATTGAAGTGCTGTATTAGATTGAAGTGCTGTATTAGATTGAAGTGCTGTATTAGATTGAAGTGCTGTATAGATTGAAGTGCTGTATTAGATTGAAGTGCGTATTAGATTGAAGTGCTGTATTAGATTGAAGTGCTCTATTAGATTGAAGTGCTGTATTAGATTGAAGTGCTGTATTAGATTGAAGTGCTGTATTAGATTGAAGTGCTGTATTAGATTGAAGTGCTGTATTAGATTGAAGTGCTGTATTAGATTGAAGTGCTGTATTAGATTGAAGTGCTGTATTAGATTGAAGTGCTGTATTAGATTGAAGTGCTGTATTAGATTGAAGTGCTGTATTAGATTGAAGTGCTGTATTAGATTGAAGTGCTGTATTAGATTGAAGTGCTGTATTAGATTGAAGTGCTGTATTAGATTGAAGTGCTGTATTAGATTGAAGTGCTGTATTAGATTGAAGTGCTGTATTAGATTGAAGTGCTGTATTAGATTGAAGTGCTGTATTAGATTGAAGTGCTGTATTAGATTGAAGTGCTGTATTAGATTGAAGTGCTGTATTAGATTGAAGTGCTGTATTAGATTGAAGTGCTGTATTAGATTGAAGTGCTGTATTAGATTGAAGTGCTGTATTAGATTGAAGTGCTGTATTAGATTGAAGTGCTGTATTAGATTGAAGTGCTGTATTAGATTGAAGTGCTGTATTAGATTGAAGTGCTGTATTAGATTGAAGTGCTGTATTAGATTGAAGTGCTGTATTAGATTGAAGTGCTGTATTAGATTGAAGTGCTGTATTAGATTGAAGTGCTGTATTAGATTGAAGTGCTGTATTAGATTGAAGTGCTGTATTAGATTGAAGTGCTGTATTAGATTGAAGTGCTGTATTAGATTGAAGTGCTGTATTAGATTGAAGTGCTGTATTAGATTGAAGTGCTGTATTAGATTGAAGTGCTGTATTAGATTGAAGTGCTGTATTAGATTGAAGTGCTGTATTAGATTGAAGTGCTGTATTAGATTGAAGTGCTGTATTAGATTGAAGTGCTGTATTAGATTGAAGTGCTGTATTAGATTGAAGTGCTGTATTAGATTGAAGTGCTGTATTAGATTGAAGTGCTGTATTAGATTGAAGTGCTGTATTAGATTGAAGTGCTGTATTAGATTGAAGTGCTGTATTAGATTGAAGTGCTGTATTAGATTGAAGTGCTGTATTAGATTGAAGTGCTGTATTAGATTGAAGTGCTGTATTAGATTGAAGTGCTGTATTAGATTGAAGTGCTGTATTAGATTGAAGTGCTGTATTAGATTGAAGTGCTGTATTAGATTGAAGTGCTGTATTAGATTGAAGTGCTGTATTAGATTGAAGTGCTGTATTAGATTGAAGTGCTGTATTAGATTGAAGTGCTGTATTAGATTGAAGTGCTGTATTAGATTGAAGTGCTGTATTAGATTGAAGTGCTGTATTAGATTGAAGTGCTGTATTAGATTGAAGTGCTGTATTAGATTGAAGTGCTGTATTAGATTGAAGTGCTGTATTAGATTGAAGTGCTGTATTAGATTGAAGTGCTGTATTAGATTGAAGTGCTGTATTAGATTGAAGTGCTGTATTAGATTGAAGTGCTGTATTAGATTGAAGTGCTGTATTAGATTGAAGTGCTGTATTAGATTGAAGTGCTGTATTAGATTGAAGTGCTGTATTAGATTGAAGTGCTGTATTAGATTGAAGTGCTGTATTAGATTGAAGTGCTGTATTAGATTGAAGTGCTGTATTAGATTGAAGTGCTGTATTAGATTGAAGTGCTGTATTAGATTGAAGTGCTGTATTAGATTGAAGTGCTGTATTAGATTGAAGTGCTGTATTAGATTGAAGTGCTGTATTAGATTGAAGTGCTGTATTAGATTGAAGTGCTGTATTAGATTGAAGTGCTGTATTAGATTGAAGTGCTGTATTAGATTGAAGTGCTGTATTAGATTGAAGTGCTGTATTAGATTGAAGTGCTGTATTAGATTGAAGTGCTGTATTAGATTGAAGTGCTGTATTAGATTGAAGTGCTGTATTAGATTGAAGTGCTGTATTAGATTGAAGTGCTGTATTAGATTGAAGTGCTGTATTAGATTGAAGTGCTGTATTAGATTGAAGTGCTGTATTAGATTGAAGTGCTGTATTAGATTGAAGTGCTGTATTAGATTGAAGTGCTGTATTAGATTGAAGTGCTGTATTAGATTGAAGTGCTGTATTAGATTGAAGTGCTGTATTAGATTGAAGTGCTGTATTAGATTGAAGTGCTGTATTAGATTGAAGTGCTGTATTAGATTGAAGTGCTGTATTAGATTGAAGTGCTGTATTAGATTGAAGTGCTGTATTAGATTGAAGTGCTGTATTAGATTGAAGTGCTGTATTAGATTGAAGTGCTGTATTAGATTGAAGTGCTGTATTAGATTGAAGTGCTGTATTAGATTGAAGTGCTGTATTAGATTGAAGTGCTGTATTAGATTGAAGTGCTGTATTAGATTGAAGTGCTGTATTAGATTGAAGTGCTGTATTAGATTGAAGTGCTGTATTAGATTGAAGTGCTGTATTAGATTGAAGTGCTGTATTAGATTGAAGTGCTGTATTAGATTGAAGTGCTGTATTAGATTGAAGTGCTGTATTAGATTGAAGTGCTGTATTAGATTGAAGTGCTGTATTAGATTGAAGTGCTGTATTAGATTGAAGTGCTGTATTAGATTGAAGTGCTGTATTAGATTGAAGTGCTGTATTAGATTGAAGTGCTGTATTAGATTGAAGTGCTGTATTAGATTGAAGTGCTGTATTAGATTGAAGTGCTGTATAGATTGAAGTGCTGTATTAGATTGAAGTGCTGTATTAGATTGAAGTGCTGTATTAGATTGAAGTGCTGTATTAGATTGAAGTGCTGTATTAGATTGAAGTGCGTATTAGATGGAAGTGCTGTATTAGATTGAAGTGCGTATTAGATTGAAGTGCTGTATTAGATGGAAGTGCCGTATTTGATTGAAGTGCTGTATTAGATTGAAGTGCTGTATTAGATTGAAGTGCTGTATTAGATTGAAGTGCTGTATTAGATTGAAGTGCTGTATTAGATTGAAGTGCTGTATTAGATTGAAGTGCTGTATTAGATTGAAGTGCTGTATTAGATTGAAGTGCTGTATTAGATTGAAGTGCTGTATTAGATTGAAGTGCTGTATTAGATTGAAGTGCTGTATTAGATTGAAGTGCTGTATTAGATTGAAGTGCTGTATTAGATTGAAGTGCTGTATTAGATTGAAGTGCTGTATTAGATTGAAGTGCTGTATTAGATTGAAGTGCTGTATTAGATTGAAGTGCTGTATTAGATTGAAGTGCTGTATTAGATTGAAGTGCTGTATTAGATTGAAGTGCTGTATTAGATTGAAGTGCTGTATTAGATTGAAGTGCTGTATTAGATTGAAGTGCTGTATTAGATTGAAGTGCTGTATTAGATTGAAGTGCTGTATTAGATTGAAGTGCTGTATTAGATTGAAGTGCTGTATTAGATTGAAGTGCTGTATTAGATTGAAGTGCTGTATTAGATTGAAGTGCTGTATTAGATTGAAGTGCTGTATTAGATTGAAGTGCTGTATTAGATTGAAGTGCTGTATTAGATTGAAGTGCTGTATTAGATTGAAGTGCTGTATTAGATTGAAGTGCTGTATTAGATTGAAGTGCTGTATTAGATTGAAGTGCTGTATTAGATTGAAGTGCTGTATTAGATTGAAGTGCTGTATTAGATTGAAGTGCTGTATTAGATTGAAGTGCTGTATTAGATTGAAGTGCTGTATTAGATTGAAGTGCTGTATTAGATTGAAGTGCTGTATTAGATTGAAGTGCTGTATTAGATTGAAGTGCTGTATTAGATTGAAGTGCTGTATTAGATTGAAGTGCTGTATTAGATTGAAGTGCTGTATTAGATTGAAGTGCTGTATTAGATTGAAGTGCTGTATTAGATTGAAGTGCTGTATTAGATTGAAGTGCTGTATTAGATTGAAGTGCTGTATTAGATTGAAGTGCTGTATTAGATTGAAGTGCTGTATTAGATTGAAGTGCTGTATTAGATTGAAGTGCTGTATTAGATTGAAGTGCTGTATTAGATTGAAGTGCTGTATTAGATTGAAGTGCTGTATTAGATTGAAGTGCTGTATTAGATTGAAGTGCTGTATTAGATTGAAGTGCTGTATTAGATTGAAGTGCTGTATTAGATTGAAGTGCTGTATTAGATTGAAGTGCTGTATTAGATTGAAGTGCTGTATTAGATTGAAGTGCTGTATTAGATTGAAGTGCTGTATTAGATTGAAGTGCTGTATTAGATTGAAGTGCTGTATTAGATTGAAGTGCTGTATTAGATTGAAGTGCTGTATTAGATTGAAGTGCTGTATTAGATTGAAGTGCTGTATTAGATTGAAGTGCTGTATTAGATTGAAGTGCTGTATTAGATTGAAGTGCTGTATTAGATTGAAGTGCTGTATTAGATTGAAGTGCTGTATTAGATTGAAGTGCTGTATTAGATTGAAGTGCTGTATTAGATTGAAGTGCTGTATTAGATTGAAGTGCTGTATTAGATTGAAGTGCTGTATTAGATTGAAGTGCTGTATTAGATTGAAGTGCTGTATTAGATTGAAGTGCTGTATTAGATTGAAGTGCTGTATTAGATTGAAGTGCTGTATTAGATTGAAGTGCTGTATTAGATTGAAGTGCTGTATTAGATTGAAGTGCTGTATTAGATTGAAGTGCTGTATTAGATTGAAGTGCTGTATTAGATTGAAGTGCTGTATTAGATTGAAGTGCTGTATTAGATTGAAGTGCTGTATTAGATTGAAGTGCTGTATTAGATTGAAGTGCTGTATTAGATTGAAGTGCTGTATTAGATTGAAGTGCTGTATTAGATTGAAGTGCTGTATTAGATTGAAGTGCTGTATTAGATTGAAGTGCTGTATTAGATTGAAGTGCTGTATTAGATTGAAGTGCTGTATTAGATTGAAGTGCTGTATTAGATTGAAGTGCTGTATTAGATTGAAGTGCTGTATTAGATTGAAGTGCTGTATTAGATTGAAGTGCTGTATTAGATTGAAGTGCTGTATTAGATTGAAGTGCTGTATTAGATTGAAGTGCTGTATTAGATTGAAGTGCTGTATTAGATTGAAGTGCTGTATTAGATTGAAGTGCTGTATTAGATTGAAGTGCTGTATTAGATTGAAGTGCTGTATTAGATTGAAGTGCTGTATTAGATTGAAGTGCTGTATTAGATTGAAGTGCTGTATTAGATTGAAGTGCTGTATTAGATTGAAGTGCTGTATTAGATTGAAGTGCTGTATTAGATTGAAGTGCTGTATTAGATTGAAGTGCTGTATTAGATTGAAGTGCTGTATTAGATTGAAGTGCTGTATTAGATTGAAGTGCTGTATTAGATTGAAGTGCTGTATTAGATTGAAGTGCTGTATTAGATTGAAGTGCTGTATTAGATTGAAGTGCTGTATTAGATTGAAGTGCTGTATTAGATTGAAGTGCTGTATTAGATTGAAGTGCTGTATTAGATTGAAGTGCTGTATTAGATTGAAGTGCTGTATTAGATTGAAGTGCTGTATTAGATTGAAGTGCTGTATTAGATTGAAGTGCTGTATTAGATTGAAGTGCTGTATTAGATTGAAGTGCTGTATTAGATTGAAGTGCTGTATTAGATTGAAGTGCTGTATTAGATTGAAGTGCTGTATTAGATTGAAGTGCTGTATTAGATTGAAGTGCTGTATTAGATTGAAGTGCTGTATTAGATTGAAGTGCTGTATTAGATTGAAGTGCTGTATTAGATTGAAGTGCTGTATTAGATTGAAGTGCTGTATTAGATTGAAGTGCTGTATTAGATTGAAGTGCTGTATTAGATTGAAGTGCTGTATTAGATTGAAGTGCTGTATTAGATTGAAGTGCTGTATTAGATTGAAGTGCTGTATTAGATTGAAGTGCTGTATTAGATTGAAGTGCTGTATTAGATTGAAGTGCTGTATTAGATTGAAGTGCTGTATTAGATTGAAGTGCTGTATTAGATTGAAGTGCTGTATTAGATTGAAGTGCTGTATTAGATTGAAGTGCTGTATTAGATTGAAGTGCTGTATTAGATTGAAGTGCTGTATTAGATTGAAGTGCTGTATTAGATTGAAGTGCTGTATTAGATTGAAGTGCTGTATTAGATTGAAGTGCTGTATTAGATTGAAGTGCTGTATTAGATTGAAGTGCTGTATTAGATTGAAGTGCTGTATTAGATTGAAGTGCTGTATTAGATTGAAGTGCTGTATTAGATTGAAGTGCTGTATTAGATTGAAGTGCTGTATTAGATTGAAGTGCTGTATTAGATTGAAGTGCTGTATTAGATTGAAGTGCTGTATTAGATTGAAGTGCTGTATTAGATTGAAGTGCTGTATTAGATTGAAGTGCTGTATTAGATTGAAGTGCTGTATTAGATTGAAGTGCTGTATTAGATTGAAGTGCTGTATTAGATTGAAGTGCTGTATTAGATTGAAGTGCTGTATTAGATTGAAGTGCTGTATTAGATTGAAGTGCTGTATTAGATTGAAGTGCTGTATTAGATTGAAGTGCTGTATTAGATTGAAGTGCTGTATTAGATTGAAGTGCTGTATTAGATTGAAGTGCTGTATTAGATTGAAGTGCTGTATTAGATTGAAGTGCTGTATTAGATTGAAGTGCTGTATTAGATTGAAGTGCTGTATTAGATTGAAGTGCTGTATTAGATTGAAGTGCTGTATTAGATTGAAGTGCTGTATTAGATTGAAGTGCTGTATTAGATTGAAGTGCTGTATTAGATTGAAGTGCTGTATTAGATTGAAGTGCTGTATTAGATTGAAGTGCTGTATTAGATTGAAGTGCTGTATTAGATTGAAGTGCTGTATTAGATTGAAGTGCTGTATTAGATTGAAGTGCTGTATTAGATTGAAGTGCTGTATTAGATTGAAGTGCTGTATTAGATTGAAGTGCTGTATTAGATTGAAGTGCTGTATTAGATTGAAGTGCTGTATTAGATTGAAGTGCTGTATTAGATTGAAGTGCTGTATTAGATTGAAGTGCTGTATTAGATTGAAGTGCTGTATTAGATTGAAGTGCTGTATTAGATTGAAGTGCTGTATTAGATTGAAGTGCTGTATTAGATTGAAGTGCTGTATTAGATTGAAGTGCTGTATTAGATTGAAGTGCTGTATTAGATTGAAGTGCTGTATTAGATTGAAGTGCTGTATTAGATTGAAGTGCTGTATTAGATTGAAGTGCTGTATTAGATTGAAGTGCTGTATTAGATTGAAGTGCTGTATTAGATTGAAGTGCTGTATTAGATTGAAGTGCTGTATTAGATTGAAGTGCTGTATTAGATTGAAGTGCTGTATTAGATTGAAGTGCTGTATTAGATTGAAGTGCTGTATTAGATTGAAGTGCTGTATTAGATTGAAGTGCTGTATTAGATTGAAGTGCTGTATTAGATTGAAGTGCTGTATTAGATTGAAGTGCTGTATTAGATTGAAGTGCTGTATTAGATTGAAGTGCTGTATTAGATTGAAGTGCTGTATTAGATTGAAGTGCTGTATTAGATTGAAGTGCTGTATTAGATTGAAGTGCTGTATTAGATTGAAGTGCTGTATTAGATTGAAGTGCTGTATTAGATTGAAGTGCTGTATTAGATTGAAGTGCTGTATTAGATTGAAGTGCTGTATTAGATTGAAGTGCTGTATTAGATTGAAGTGCTGTATTAGATTGAAGTGCTGTATTAGATTGAAGTGCTGTATTAGATTGAAGTGCTGTATTAGATTGAAGTGCTGTATTAGATTGAAGTGCTGTATTAGATTGAAGTGCTGTATTAGATTGAAGTGCTGTATTAGATTGAAGTGCTGTATTAGATTGAAGTGCTGTATTAGATTGAAGTGCTGTATTAGATTGAAGTGCTGTATTAGATTGAAGTGCTGTATTAGATTGAAGTGCTGTATTAGATTGAAGTGCTGTATTAGATTGAAGTGCTGTATTAGATTGAAGTGCTGTATTAGATTGAAGTGCTGTATTAGATTGAAGTGCTGTATTAGATTGAAGTGCTGTATTAGATTGAAGTGCTGTATTAGATTGAAGTGCTGTATTAGATTGAAGTGCTGTATTAGATTGAAGTGCTGTATTAGATTGAAGTGCTGTATTAGATTGAAGTGCTGTATTAGATTGAAGTGCTGTATTAGATTGAAGTCTGTATTAGATTGAAGTGCTGTATTAGATTGAAGTGCTGTATTAGATTGAAGTGCTGTATTAGATTGAAGTGCTGTATTAGATTGAAGTGCTGTATTAGATTGAAGTGCTGTATTAGATTGAAGTGCTGTATTAGATTGAAGTGCTGTATTAGATTGAAGTGCTGTATTAGATTGAAGTGCTGTATTAGATTGAAGTGCTGTATTAGATTGAAGTGCTGTATTAGATTGAAGTGCTGTATTAGATTGAAGTGCTGTATTAGATTGAAGTGCTGTATTAGATTGAAGTGCTGTATTAGATTGAAGTGCTGTATTAGATTGAAGTGCTGTATTAGATTGAAGTGCTGTATTAGATTGAAGTGCTGTATTAGATTGAAGTGCTGTATTAGATTGAAGTGCTGTATTAGATTGAAGTGCTGTATTAGATTGAAGTGCTGTATTAGATTGAAGTGCTGTATTAGATTGAAGTGCTGTATTAGATTGAAGTGCTGTATTAGATTGAAGTGCTGTATTAGATTGAAGTGCTGTATTAGATTGAAGTGCTGTATTAGATTGAAGTGCTGTATTAGATTGAAGTGCTGTATTAGATTGAAGTGCTGTATTAGATTGAAGTGCTGTATTAGATTGAAGTGCTGTATTAGATTGAAGTGCTGTATTAGATTGAAGTGCTGTATTAGATTGAAGTGCTGTATTAGATTGAAGTGCTGTATTAGATTGAAGTGCTGTATTAGATTGAAGTGCTGTATTAGATTGAAGTGCTGTATTAGATTGAAGTGCTGTATTAGATTGAAGTGCTGTATTAGATTGAAGTGCTGTATTAGATTGAAGTGCTGTATTAGATTGAAGTGCTGTATTAGATTGAAGTGCTGTATTAGATTGAAGTGCTGTATTAGATTGAAGTGCTGTATTAGATTGAAGTGCTGTATTAGATTGAAGTGCTGTATTAGATTGAAGTGCTGTATTAGATTGAAGTGCTGTATTAGATTGAAGTGCTGTATTAGATTGAAGTGCTGTATTAGATTGAAGTGCTGTATTAGATTGAAGTGCTGTATTGGATTGAAGTGCTGTATTAGATTGAAGTGCTGTATTAGATTGAAGTGCTGTATTAGATTGAAGTGCTGTATTAGATTGAAGTGCTGTATTAGATTGAAGTGCTGTATTAGATTGAAGTGCTGTATTAGATTGAAGTGCTGTATTAGATTGAAGTGCTGTGTTAGATTGAAGTGCTGTATTAGATTGAAGTGCTGTATTAGATTGAAGTGCTGTATTAGATTGAAGTGCTGTATTAGATTGAAGTGCTGTATTAGATTGAAGTGCTGTATTAGATTGAAGTGCTGTATTAGATTGAAGTGCTGTATTAGATTGAAGTGCTGTATTAGATTGAAGTGTTGTATTAGATTGAATGCTGTATTAGATTGAAATGCTATATTAGATTGAAGTGGTTTATTAGACTGAAGTGCTGTGTTAGAATGTATTGCTGTATTAGATTGAAATGCGGTATTAGATTGACGTGCTGTATTAGATTGAAGGTCTTTATTAGATTGAAGTTACGTATTTGATTGTGCTGCTGTATTAGATTGTGCTGCTGTATTAGATTGAAGTGCTGTATTAGATTGAAGGGCTTTATTAGATTGAAGTGCTGTATTAGATTGAAGTGCTGTATTAGATTGAATTGCTGTATTAGTTTGTAATGCTTAATTAGATTGAAGTGCTGTATTAGATTGAAGTGCTGTATTAGATTGAAGTGCTGTATTAGATTGAAGTGCTGTATTAGATTGAAGTGCTGTATTAGATTGAAGTGCTGTATTAGATTGAAGTGCTGTATTAGATTGAAGTGCTGTATTAGATTGAAGTGCTCTATTAGATTGAAGTGCTCTATTAGATTGAAGTGCTGTATTAGATTGAAGTGCTGTATTAGATTGAAGTGCTGTATTAGATTGAAGTGCTGTATTAGATTGAAGTGCTGTATTAGATTGAAGTGCTGTATTAGATTGAAGTGCTGTATTAGATTGAAGTGCTGTATTAGATTGAAGTGCCGTATTAGATTGAAGTGTTGTATTAGATTGAATGCTGTATTAGATTGAAATGCTATATTAGATTGAAGTGGTTTATTAGACTGAAGTGCTGTGTTAGAATGTATTGCTGTATTAGATTGAAATGCGGTATTAGATTGACGTGCTGTATTAGATTGAAGGTCTTTATTAGATTGAAGTTACGTATTTGATTGTGCTGCTGTATTAGATTGTGCTGCTGTATTAGATTGAAGTGCTGTATTAGATTGAAGGGCTTTATTAGATTGAAGTGCTGTATTAGATTGAAGTGCTGTATTAGATTGAATTGCTGTATTAGTTTGTAATGCTTAATTAGATTGAAGTGCTGTATTAGATTGAAGTGCTGTATTAGATTGAAGTGCTCTATTAGATTGAAGTGCTGTATTAGATTGAAGTGCTGTATTAGATTGAAGTGCTGTATTAGATTGAAGTGCGGTATTAGATTGAAGTGCTGTATTAGATTGAAGTGCGGTATTAGATTGAAGTGCTGTATTAGATTGAAGTGCGGTATTAGATTGAAGTGCTGTATTAGATTGAAGTGCTGTATTAGATTGAAGTGCTGTATTAGATTGAAGTGCTGTATTAGATTGAAGTGCTGTATTAGATTGAAGTGCTGTATTAGATTGAAGTGCTGTATTAGATTGAAGTGCTGTATTAGATTGAAGTCCTGTATTAGATTGAAGTGCTGTATTAGATTGAAGTGCTGTATTAGATTGAAGTGCTGTATTAGATTGAAGTGCTGTATTAGATTGAAGTGCTGTATTAGATTGAAGTGCTGTATTAGATTGAAGTGCTGTATTGGATTGAAGTGCTGTATTAGATTGAAGTGCTGTGTTAGATTGAAGATTTGTATTAGATTGAAGAACTGTATTAGATTGAAGTGCTGTATTAGATTGAAGTGCTGTATTAGATTGAAGTGCTGTGTTAGATTGAAGTGCTGTATTAGATTGAAGTGCTGTATTAGATTGAAGTGCTGTATTAGATTGAAGTGCTGTATTGGATTGAAGTGCGGTATTAGATTGAAGTGCTGTATTAGATTGAAGTGTTGTATTAGATTGAAGAAGTGTATTAGAATGATGTGTTGTTTTTTCTTGAAGTAATGTATCAGATTGAAGCGCTGTATCAGATTGATGATCTGTATTTTATTGAATTGGTGTATTAGATTGATGTGCTGTATTTGATTGAAGTGCTGTATTTGATTGAAGTGCTGTATCAGATTGAAGTGCTGTATTAGATTGAAGTGCGGTATTAGATTGAAGTGCTGTATTAGATTGAAGTGCTGTATTAGATTGAAGTGCTGTATTAGATTGAAGCGCTGTATTAGATTGAAGTGCTGTATTAGATTGAAGTGCTGTATTAGATTGAAGTGCTGTATTAGATTGAAGTGCTGTATTAGATTGAAGTGTTGTATTAGATTGAATGCTGTATTAGATTGAAATGCTATATTAGATTGAAGTGGTTTATTAGACTGAAGTGCTGTGTTAGAATGTATTGCTGTATTAGATTGAAATGCGGTATTAGATTGACGTGCTGTATTAGATTGAAGGTCTTTATTAGATTGAAGTTACGTATTTGATTGTGCTGCTGTATTAGATTGTGCTGCTGTATTAGATTGAAGTGCTGTATTAGGTTGAAGGGCTTTATTAGATTGAAGTGCTGTATTAGATTGAAGGGCTTTATTAGATTGAAGTGCTGTATTAGATTGAAGGGCTTTATTAGATTGAAGTGCTGTATTAGATTAAAGTGCTGTATTAGTTTGTAATGCTTAATTAGATTGAAGTGCTGTATTAGATTGAAGTGCTGTATTAGATTGAAGTGCTGTATTAGATTGAAGTGCTGTATTAGATTGAAGTGCTGTATTAGATTGAAGTGCGGTATTAGATTGAAGTGCTGTATTAGATTGAAGTGTTGTATTAGATTGAAGAAGTGTATTAGAATGATGTGTTGTTTTTTCTTGAAGTAATGTATCAGATTGAAGCGCTGTATCAGATTGATGAGCTGTATTTGATTGAATTGGTGTATTAGATTGATGTGCTGTATTTGATTGAAGTGCTGTATTAGATTGAAGTGCTGTATTAGATTGAAGTGCTGTATTAGATTGAAGTGCTGTATTAGATTGAAGTGCTGTATTAGATTGAAGTGCTGTATTAGATTGAAGTGCTGTATTAGATTGAAGTGCTGTATTAGATTGAAGTGCTGTATTAGATTGAAGTGCTGTATTAGATTGAAGGGCTGTATTAGATTGAAGTGCTGTATTAGATTGAAGTGCTGTATTAGATTGAAGTGCTGTATTAGATTGCAGTGCTGTATTAGATTGAAGTGCTGTATTAGATTGAAGTGCTGTATTAGATTGAAGTGCTGTATTAGATTGAAGTGCTGTATTAGATTGAAGTGCTGTATTAGATTGAAGTGCTGTATTAGATTGAAGTGCTGTATTAGATTGAAGTGCTGTATTAGATTGATGTGCTGTATCAGATTGAAGTGCTGTATCAGATTGAAGGTCTTTATTAGATTGAAGTGCTGTATTAGATTGAAGTGCTGTATTGGATTGAAGTGCTGTATTGGATGGAAGTGCTGTATTAGATTGAAGTGCTGTATTAGATTGAAGTGCTGTATTAGATTGAAGTGCTGTATTTGATTGAAGTGCTGTATTAGATTGAAGCGCTGTATTAGATTGAAGTGCTGTATTGGATTGAAGTGCTGTATTAGATTGAAGTGCTGTATTGGATTGAAGTGCTGTATTAGATTAAAGTGCTGTATTGGATTGAAGCGCTGTATTGGATTGAAGCGCTGTATTAGATTGAAGTGCTGTATTGGATTGAAGCGCTGTATTAGATTGAAGTGCTGTATTAGACTGAAGGTCTTTATTAGATTGAAGTTACGTATTTGATTGTGCTGCTGTATTAGATTGTGCTGCTGTATTAGATTGAAGGGCTTTATTAGATTGAAGGGCTTTATTAGATTGAAGTGCTGTATTAGATTGAATTGCTGTATTAGTTTGTAATGCTTAATTAGATTAAAGTGCTGTATTTGATTGATGTGCTGTATTAGATTGAAGTGCTGTATTAGATTGAAGTGCTGTATTAGATTGAAGTGCTGTATTAGATTGAAGTGCTGTATTAGATTGAAGTGCTGTATTAGATTGAAGTGCTGTATTAGATTGAAGTGCTGTATTAGATTGAAGTGCTGTATTAGATTGAAGTGCTGTATTAGATTGAAGTGCTGTATTAGATTGAAGTGCTGTATTAGATTGAAGTGCTGTATTAGATTGAAGTGCTGTATTAGATTGAAGTGCTGTATTAGATTGAAGTGCTGTATTTGATTGATGTGTTGTATTAGATTGAAGTGCTGTATTAGATTGAAGTGCTGTATTAGATTGAAGTGCTGTATTAGATTGAAGTGCGGTATTAGATTGAAGTGCTGTATTAGATTGAAGTGCTGTATTAGATTGAAGTGCTGTATTGATTGAAGTGCTGTATTAGATTGAAGTGCTGTATTAGATTGAAGTGCTGTATTAGATTGAAGTGCTGTATTAGATTGAAGTGCTGTATTAGATTGAAGTGCTGTCTTAGATTGAAGTGCTGTATTAGATTGAAGTGCTGTATTAGATTGAAGTGCTGTATTAGATTGAAGTGCGGTGTTAGATTGAAGTGCGGTATTAGATTGAAGTGCTGTATTAGATTGAAGTGCTGTATTAGATTGAAGTGTTGTATTAGATTGAAGAAGTGTATTAGAATGATGTGTTGTTTTTTCTTGAAGTAATGTATCAGATTTAAGCGCTGTATCAAATTGATGAGCTGTATTTTATTGAATTGGTGTATTAGATTGATGTGCTGTATTTGATTGAAGTGCTGTATTTGATTGAAGTGCTGTATCAGATTGAAGTGCTGTACTAGATTGAAGTGCGGTATTAGATTGAAGTGCTGTATTAGATTGAAGTGCTGTATTAGATTGAAGTGCTGTATTAGTTTGAAGCGCTGTATTAGATTGAAGTGCTGTATTAGATTGAAGTGCTGTATTAGATTGAAGTGCTGTATTAGATTGAAGTGCTGTATTAGATTGAAGTGCTGTATTAGATTGAAGTGCTGTATTAGATTGAAGTGCTGTATTAGATTGAAGTGCTGTATTAGATTGAAGTGCTGTATTAGATTGAAGTGCTGTATTAGATTGAAGTGCTGTATTAGATTGAAGTGCTGTATTAGATTGAAGTGCTGTATTAGATTGAAGGTCTTTATTAGATTGAAGTGCTGTATTAGATTGAAGTGCTGTATTAGATTGAAGTGCTGTATTAGATTGAAGTGCTGTATTAGATTGAAGTGCTGTATTAGATTGAAGTGCTGTATTAGATTGAAGTGCTGTATTAGATTGAAGTGCTGTATTAGATTGAAGTGCTGTATTAGATTGAAGTGCTGTATTAGATTGAAGTGCTGTATTAGATTGAAGTGCTGTATTAGATTGAAGTGCTGTATTAGATTGAAGTGCTGTATTAGATTGAAGTGCTGTATTAGATTGAAGTGCTGTATTAGATTGAAGTGCTGTATTAGATTGAAGTGCTGTATTAGATTGAAGTGCTGTATTAGATTGAAGTGCTGTATTAGATTGAAGTGCTGTATTAGATTGAAGTGCTGTATTAGATTGAAGTGCTGTATTAGATTGAAGTGCTGTATTAGATTGAAGTGCTGTATTAGATTGAAGTGCTGTATTAGATTGAAGTGCTGTATTAGATTGAAGTGCTGTATTAGATTGAAGTGCTGTATTAGATTGAAGTGCTGTATTAGATTGAAGTGCTGTATTAGATTGAAGTGCTGTATTAGATTGAAGTGCTGTATTAGATTGAAGTGCTGTATTAGATTGAAGTGCTGTATTAGATTGAAGTGCTGTATTAGATTGAAGTGCTGTATTAGATTGAAGTGCTGTATTAGATTGAAGTGCTGTATTAGATTGAAGTGCTGTATTAGATTGAAGTGCTGTATTAGATTGAAGTGCTGTATTAGATTGAAGTGCTGTATTAGATTGAAGTGCTGTATTAGATTGAAGTGCTGTATTAGATTGAAGTGCTGTATTAGATTGAAGTGCTGTATTAGATTGAAGTGCTGTATTAGATTGAAGTGCTGTATTAGATTGAAGTGCTGTATTAGATTGAAGTGCTGTATTAGATTGAAGTGCTGTATTAGATTGAAGTGCTGTATTAGATTGAAGTGCTGTATTAGATTGAAGTGCTGTATTAGATTGAAGTGCTGTATTAGATTGAAGTGCTGTATTAGATTGAAGTGCTGTATTAGATTGAAGTGCTGTATTAGATTGAAGTGCTGTATTAGATTGAAGTGCTGTATTAGATTGAAGTGCTGTATTAGATTGAAGTGCTGTATTAGATTGAAGTGCTGTATTAGATTGAAGTGCTGTATTAGATTGAAGTGCTGTATTAGATTGAAGTGCTGTATTAGATTGAAGTGCTGTATTAGATTGAAGTGCTGTATTAGATTGAAGTGCTGTATTAGATTGAAGTGCTGTATTAGATTGAAGTGCTGTATTAGATTGAAGTGCTGTATTAGATTGAAGTGCTGTATTAGATTGAAGTGCTGTATTAGATTGAAGTGCTGTATTAGATTGAAGTGCTGTATTAGATTGAAGTGCTGTATTAGATTGAAGTGCTGTATTAGATTGAAGTGCTGTATTAGATTGAAGTGCTGTATTAGATTGAAGTGCTGTATTAGATTGAAGTGCTGTATTAGATTGAAGTGCTGTATTAGATTGAAGTGCTGTATTAGATTGAAGTGCTGTATTAGATTGAAGTGCTGTATTAGATTGAAGTGCTGTATTAGATTGAAGTGCTGTATTAGATTGAAGTGCTGTATTAGATTGAAGTGCTGTATTAGATTGAAGTGCTGTATTAGATTGAAGTGCTGTATTAGATTGAAGTGTTGTATTAGATTGAAGAAGTGTATTAGATTGAAGTGCTGTATTAGATTGAAGTGCTGTATTAGATTGAAGTGCTGTATTAGATTGAAGTGCTGTATTAGATTGAAGTGCTGTATTAGATTGAAGTGCTGTATTAGATTGAAGTGCTGTATTAGATTGAAGTGCTGTATTAGATTGAAGTGCTGTATTAGATTGAAGTGCTGTATTAGATTGAAGTGCTGTATTAGATTGAAGTGCTGTATTAGATTGAAGTGCTGTATTAGATTGAAGTGCTGTATTAGATTGAAGTGCTGTATTAGATTGAAGTGCTGTATTAGATTGAAGTGCTGTATTAGATTGAAGTGCTGTATTAGATTGAAGTGCTGTATTAGATTGAAGTGCTGTATTAGATTGAAGTGCTGTATTAGATTGAAGTGCGGTATTAGATTGAAGTGCGGTATTAGATTGAAGTGCGGTATTAGATTGAAGTGCTGTATTAGATTGAAGTGCTGTATTGGATTGAAGTGCTGTATTAGATTGAAGTGCTGTATTAGATTGAAGTGCTGTATTAGATTGAAGTGCTGTATTAGATTGAAGTGCTGTATTAGATTGAAGTGCTGTATTAGATTGAAGTGCTGTATTAGATTGAAGTGCTGTATTAGATTGAAGTGCGGTATTAGATTGAAGTGCTGTATTAGATTGATGTGCTGTATTGGATTGAAGTGCTGTATTAGATGGAAGTGTTGTATTAGATTGAAGAAGTGTATTAGAATGATGTGTTGTTTTTTCTTGAAGTAATGTATCAGATTGAAGCGCTGTATCAGATTGATGAGCTGTATTTGATTGAATTGGTGTATTAGATTGATGTGCTGTACTTGATTGAAGTGCTGTATTAGAATGAAGTGCTGTATTAGATTGAAGTGCTGTATTAGATTGAAGCGCTGTATTAGATTGAAGTGCTGTATCAGATTGAAGCTTTGTATTGGATTGAAGCGCTGTATTAGATTGAAGCGCTGTCTTAGATTGAAGTGCTGTATCAGATTGAAGCGCTGTATTGGATTGAAGTGCTGTATTAGATTGAAGTGCTGTATTAGATTGAAGTGTTGTATTAGATTGAAGAAGTGTATTAGAATGATGTGTTGTTTTTTCTTGAAGTAATGTATCAGATTGAAGCGCTGTATCAGATTGATGACCTGTATTTGATTGAATTGGTCTATTTGATTGAAGTGCCGTATTAGATTGAAGTGCCGTATTAGATTGAACTGCTGTATTAGATTGAAGTGCTGTATTAGATTGAATTGCTGTATCAGATAGTTGTGCTGTATTAGATTGAAATGCTATATCAGATTGAAGTGGTTTATTAGACTGAAGTGCTGTGTTAGAATGAATTGCTGTATTAGATTGAAATGCTGTATTAGATTGTGCTGCTGTTATAGATTGAAGTGCTGTATTAGATTGAAGGTCTTTATTAGATTGAAGTTATGTATCTGATTGATTTGCTGTATTAGATTGTGCTGCTGTATTAGATTGAAGTGCTAGAACATAGAACATAGAACAGTACAGCACTGTACAGGCCCTTCGGCCCTCGATGTTGTGCCGAGCATTGTCCGAGACCAAGATCAAGCTATCACACTCCCTATCACTCTGGTGTGCTCCATGTGCTTATCCAAAACCGCTTGAAAGTTCCTAAAGTGTCCGACTCCACTATCACAGCAGGCAGTCCATTCCACACCCCAACCACTATCTGAGTAAAGAATCTACCTCGGACATCCCTTCTATATCTCCCCCCATGCACCTTATAGTTATGCCCCCTTGTAACAGCTGTCTCTACCCGAGGAAATAGTCTCTGAACATCCACTCTATCTATCCCCCTCATCATCTTATAAACCTCTATTAGATTGAAGTACTGTATTAGATTGAAATGCTGTATCAGATTGAAGTGCTGTATCAGATTGAAGTGCTGTATCAGATTGAAGTGCTGTATTAGATTGAAGTGCTGTATTAGATTGAAGTGTTGTATTAGATTGAAGTGCTTTCTTAGATTGAAATGCTGTATTTGATTGAAGTGCTGTTTCAGATTGAAGTGCCGTATTAGATTGAAGTGCTGTATTAGATTGAAGTGCTGTATTAGATTGAAGTGCTGTATTAGATTGAACTGCTGTATGAGATTGAAGTGCTGTATCAGATTGAAGTGCTGTATTCGATTGAAGTACTGTATTAGATTTAAGTGCTGTATTAGATTGAAGTGCTGTATCAGGTTGAAATGCTGTATTAGATTGAAGTGCTGTATCAGATTTAAGCGCTGTATCAGAATGTTGTGCTGTATTAGACTGAAGTGCTGTATTAGATTGAAGTGCTGTATTAGATTGAAGAGCTGTATTAGATTGAAGTGTTGTATTAGATTGATGTGCTGTATCAGATTCAAGTGCTGTATCAGATTGAAGTGCTGTATTAGATTGAAGTGCTGTATTAGATTGAAGTGCTGTATTAGATTGAAGTGCTGTATTAGATTGAAGTGCTGTATTAGATTGAAGTGCTGTATTAGATTGAAGTGCTGTATTAGATTGAAGCGCTGTATTAGATTGAAGCGCTGTATCAGATTGAAGCGCTGTATCAGATTGAAGCGCTGTATCGGATTGAAGCGCTGTATTAGATTGAAGCGCTGTCTTAGATTGAAGCGCTGTATCAGATTGAAGCGCTGTATCAGATTGAAGCGCTGTATCAGAATGTTGTGCTGTATTAGACTGAAGTGCTGTATTAGATTGAAGTGCTGTATTAGATTGAAGTGCTGTATTAGACTGAAGTGTTGTATTAGATTGAAGAAGTGTATTAGAATGATGTGTTGTTTTTTCTTGAAGTAATGTATCAGATTGAATCGCTGTATCAGATTGATGAGCTGTGTTTGATTGAATTGGTCTATTAGATTGAAGTGCCGTATTAGATTGAAGTGCCGTATTAGATTGAAGTGCTGTATTAGATTGAAGTGCTGCATTAGATTGAATTGCTGTATCAGATAGTTGTGCTGTGTTAGATTGAAATGCTATATTAGATTGAAGTGGTTTATTAGACTGAAGTGCTGTGTTAGAATGAATTGCTGTATTAGATTGAAATGCGGTATTAGATTGACGTGCTGTATTAGATTGAAGGTCTTTATTCGATTGAAGTTACGTATCTGATTGAAGTGCTGTATTAGATTGTGCTGCTGTATTAGATTGAAGTGCTGTATTAGATTGAAGGTCTTTATTAGATTGAAGTTATGTATCTGCTTGATTTGCTGTATTAGATTGTGCTGCTGTATTAGATTGAAGTGCTGTATATGATTGAAGTGCTGTATTAGATTGTGCTGCTGTATTAGATTGAAGTGCAAGAACATAGAACATAGAACAGTACAGCACAGTACAGGCCCTTCGGCCCTCGATGTTGTGCCGAGCATTGTCCGAGACCAAGATCAAGCTATCACACTCCCTATCACTCTGGTGTGCTCCATGTGCTTATCCAATAACCGCTTGAAAGTTCCTAAAGTGTCCGACTCCACTATCACAGCAGGCAGTCCATTCCACACCCCAACCACTCTCTGAGTAAAGAATCTACCTCGGACATCCCTTCTATATCTCCCCCCATGCACCTTATAGTTATGCCCCCTTGTACCAGCTGCCTCTACCCGAGGAAATAGTCTCTGAACATCCACTCTATCTATCCCCCTCATCATCTTATAAACCTCAATTAGATTGAAGTACTGTATTAGATTGAAATGCTGTATTAGATTGAAGTGCTGTATTAGATTGAACTGCTGTATTAGATTGAAGTGCTGTATCAGATTGGAATGCTGTATTTGATTGAAGTACTGTATTAGATTTAAGTGCTGTATTAGATTGAAGTGCTGTATCAGATAGAAATGCTGTATTAGATTGAAGAGCTGTATCAGATTGAAGTGCTGTATCAGATTGAAATGCTGTATTAGATTGAAGTGCTGTATCAGATTGAAATGCTGTATCAGATTGAAGTGCTGTATCAGATTGAAGTGCTGTATCAGATTGAAGTGCTGTATCAGATTGAAGTGCTGTATTAGATTGAAGTGCTGTATTAGATTGAAGTGCTTTATTTGATTGATGTGTTGTATTAGATTGAAGGTCTTAGATTGAAGTTATGTATTTGATTGAAGTGCTGTATTAGATTGAAGTGCTGTATTAGATTGAAGTGCTGTATTAGATTGAAGTGCTGTATTACATTGAAGTGCTGTGTTAGATTGAAGTGCTGTATTAGATTGAAGTGCTGTATTAGATTGAAGTGCTGTATTAGATTGAAGTGCTGTATCAGATTGAAGTGCTGTATTAGATTGAAGTGCTGTATCAGATTGAAGTGCTGTATCAGATTGAAATGCTATATGAGATTGAGGTGCTGTATCAGATTGAAGTGCTGTATTAGATTGAAGTGCTGTATTAGATTGATGAGCTGTATTAGATTGATGTGCTGTATTAGATTGAAGTGCTGTATTAGATTGAAGTGCTGTATTAGATTGAAGTGCTGTTTTAGATTGAATTGCTGTATTAGATTGAAGTGCTGTATAAGATTGAGGTGCTGTATTAGATTGAAGTGCTGTATTGCATTGAAGTGCTGTATCAGATTGAAGTGCTGCATCAGATTGTTGTGCTGTATTAGATTAAAGTGCTGTATTAGATTGAAGTGTTGTATTAGATTGAAGTGCTGTATTAGATTGAAGGGCCGTATTAGATTGAAGGGCCGTATTAGATTGAAGGGCCGTATTAGATTGCACTGCTCTATCAGATTGAGTTGCGGCATAAAAAAGCAGATACAGAATTGACTATTTTGAAACAGACTCATTCTTCAATTTGAAGTATATTATAACGAATTGTCCTCTAACCAATCCTTTGACATAAAATGTCAATTTATTGATCTGTCGCAGCTGCAGTAATCTCTCTCTATTGTTGTGTTTACTGGAGCTCTCTTTATTTAATTTCATGCTCTATTTTAGCGTGAATGTTATCAATCAATGAATGTGGTAGAGTGAAAATAAAAATGCTTTGATATTGGGCTGTTCCTTATTAGGGCGTGTCACTATAAAGAAACAGAGCGTCTAACAAGTGATCATTCGGTTTACCACTCGTACAGTATTCACATACTCTGTGCCACGATAAACAGACAGATGTACTGACAGGTAATAACCTGAGGTACCACTCGCAAAGTATTCATCTACACTGTGTCGCCATTAACACACTGACATACTGACAGATAATAATCAGGTGTACCAATGGTACATAATTCACAAACTCTGTGCGATCAAATAATGATGGTCTATGTATAGCTCATTTGAACAATTAAGCTTTCGTTGTTTCCTCTCATTAATATTGGGTAAATCGAAGCCATTGTGTCCGACACCGCCACAAACCCCGTTCCCTCGCCATTGACTGCATCCCTGCCTGAGACCGAACCAGACTGTACACAAAGTTGGTGTCACATTTGACCCTGAAATGAGCTTCCGACCATATATCCGTGGCATAACTAAGACCGGCTATTTCCACGTCTGTAACATCGCCCGTCTCTGCCCCTGCCTCAGCTCACCTGCTGCTGAAACCCTCATCCACGCCATTGTTAACTCTAGACTTATCTGTTCCAACGCACTCCTGTCTGGCCTTCCACGATCTGCCCTACTTAAACTTGAGGTCATCCAAAACTCGGTTGCCCTTAACCGAACTCGCAACAAGTCCCGTTCACCCATCACACCTCTGCTCGCTGAGTTACATTCGCTTCCGATTAAGCAACGCCTCGATTTTAAAATTATTTTATTTGTTTTCAAATCCCTCCATTGCCTCGCCCCTCCCCTATCTCTGTAATCTCCTCCAGCCCCACAACCCCCCAAGTGGATAACTAAATAATGAGTAGGGCCTATTAGAGACCAAACAGAATGCTTGTGTGTGGAGGTGGAAGACGTGGGGATGGTTCTTAATGAATACTTTGCGTCTGTCTTCACAAAAGAGAGGGACGATGCAGACATTGTAGATAACGAGAAGGAGTGTGAAATATTAAATGATATAAACAGAGTGAGAGAGGAAGTATTAAGGTTTTTAGCCTTTCAAAGTAGGTAAATCGCCAGGACTGAACAAATGTATCCCAGACTGCTAAGAGAAGCAAGGTTGGAAAAAGCGGAAGCTCCGACCATCATCTATCGATCCTCTCTGGCTACAAGTGTGGTGCCGGAGGACTGGAGGACTGCTAACTGTGAACGTTGTACCGTTGCTAAAAACCGAGAAAGGGATAGACCGAGTAATTACAAACCAGTCAGCCTAACCTCGGTGGTGTGCACATTGTTGGAAATAATTCAGAGCGACGGTAGTAATCGTCATTTAGAAAGGCACGGATTAATCTAGGACAGTTAGCATGAATTATTAAGGAAAGGTCGTGTGTTACTAACTTGATTGAAATGTTTGAGGAGGTAACAAGGAGGGTTAATGAGGGTAGTGCGTTTGACAAGGTCCAACATGGCAGATTGATCAGAAAAGTAAAAGCCCAACGGATCCAAGGGAAAGTGGCAATTTGGATCCAAAATTGTCTCAGTGACAGGAATAAAAACAACAGTAGCGTGTATTTATATCGCGCCTTTAACGTAGTAAAACGTCCCAAGGCGCATCACGGGAGTATTATAAGAAAATAAATTGACACCGAGCCATATAAGGAAAAAATAGGGCAGATGTCCAAAAGCTTGGTCAAAGAGGTTAGTTTTATGGAGCGTCTTAAAGGAGGATAGAGAGGTAGAAAGGCGGCGTGGTTTAGTGAGTGAATTACAGAGCTCGGGGTCCAGGCAGCAGAAGGCACGGACACCAATGGTTGAGCAAAGGGTAATGGTCGACGGATGTTTTTGCGACTGGAAAGCTGTTTCTAGTGGGGTTCCGCAAGGCTCCTTGCTTTTTCTGGCATACATCAATGACTTAGATTTCAAAGTAGGGGCATGATTAAGGTGTTTGCAGATGATAAAAAAAATGGCGGCATTATTGAAAGTGAGGAAGAAAGCTGTAGACTAGAGGAACTCATCAGTGGACAAGTCAGGCGGGTAGAAAAGAGGCAAATGGAATTCAATCCGGAGAAGTATGAGGTAACACATTTGGGGAGTGCTGAGATGGCAAGGGAATACACAACAAATGAAGGATACTGAGAGGAGTAGACGAACAGAGAGTCCTTGGAGTGCATGTCCACAGATCCCTGAAGGGAGTAGGGCAGGTAGATAATGTGGTTAAGAAGGCATACGGGATACTTTCCTTTATTAGCCGAGGCATAGAATATCAGAGCAGGGATGTTATGCATGAACTGCATAACACACTAGTTAGGCCACAGCTAGAACACTGGGTACAGTTCTGGTCACCACATTACGGTAAAGATGTGATTGCACTGGAGAGGCTCCAGAGTAGATTGACGAGGATTTTGCCATGATTGGAGAATTTTAGGTATGAGGAAAGATTGGATAGGCTGGGGTTGTTTTCTTTGGAACAGAGGTGGCTAAGGTGAGACTTAATTGAGGTGTATAACATTATGTTTGACCTAGATAGACTCGTTAGGGAGGACCTATTGCCGCTAGCAGATAGGTCAATAACCAGGGGGCATAGATTTAATGTCAATGGTAGAAGGATTAGAGGGGAGCTGAGGAGAACTTTTTACACCCAGTCAGTGGTGGGGGTCTGGAACTCACTGCATGAAAAGGTGGTAGAGGCAGAGATCCTCATCACATTTAAAAAAAGTACTTGGATATGCATTTGAAGTGCTGTAACCTACAAGGCTCAGGAACAACAGCTGGGAAGTGGGATTATACTGGAAAGATCTTTTTCGGCCGAAACAGACACGATGGGTCGAATGACCTTCTACTGTGCCGTAAATTTCTATGATGCTATGATTCTGGGAGATATCTGTGCACCTCTAACTCTGGCCTGGTGAGCATCCCTGATTTTAATCGCTCAGTCTTTGGTGGAAGTGCCTTCAGATGCCTGAGTCTTTGACTCTGGAATTCGCTCTCTAAACCTCTCCGCCTCTCTACCTCCCTTTCCTCCTTTAAGATGCTCCTTGAAAACTACCTCTTTGACCAAGCTTTTGGTCATCTCCCCTAATCTCTCCTTATGTGGCTCGGTGCAAAATTTTGTTTTATAACAATCCTGTGAAGCGCCTTGGGACATTTTACTACGTTAAATACATGTTGTTGTTGTCTTATCCTCTTCTCCCAATGTTATTCCAACAATTTACAGGCCACGAACATGCATTTTAATGTCTGATTATTCCACACAGGATCTGTATTTCGTGCCTCTTCCACTGTAGTAACTAATCTAAAAGATCTAAAAAATCTAAAAAATTCGGTCCCATGATTCGGAGGGGATATTTATTGCATTCAATACTTGGACTGTCGACAATTGTCTTCTTCAATAAATAGGCTCTTGGAATAAATACTTTATATCAGTGAAATGATGAGTGTGCCATCGAATATTCATGTTGTTTGATGGTTTCATCCAATTATTGTTAGTGTGTTCCGTTCTTCTCTTCTCAGATCTCGATCGCCTCTCCTGGCTCTGAATCCTTATTCATTAGTTAATTCTACCCCGAAACTCCCAGACCAGCTGAGCCTTTCTACTGAGGACTCTGCTCAGCTTCTGATTTCCATTTTTATTGCTCCACAAATGCAAAATACTGCTGATGCTGGAAATCTGATATACAAACTGAACACGCTGGAAACACTCCACAGATCAGGTAGAACCTGTAGAGAGAGAAACAGATTTAACGTTTCATATCAGCCACCTTTCGTTAGAGATGGGAAGTGTTAGAGATGTGGTTGGTTTTAAGCAGATTCAAAGGCAGGGAAATGGAATAAGGGGAGGAAAGAACAAATAGGGAGGCCTGTAACGGGATGGAAGGCAGGAATGATTAAATGACAAAAGTGATGGTGCTGCATTGCAAGGTTGGGAGATATTGGGACAAGTAAAGAAACAAAAGATGGGTCTAGAGGAGCTGTAAATAGCATCTGCAGTCCGATAAAATGGGAGCAGTGGTTAGGAACTGAATTTTTTGGACTCGGTGTTGAGTCCGGAAGGTTGTAAAGTGCCTGATCGAAAGAGGAGCTGCAGTTCCTCGAGTTTCCGTTGAGCTTCATTAGAGCAGAGTAGGAGGCCGAGGACAGAGATGATCAGAGCGGGGGTGGGGCAGAGAGTTAAAATGACAATAGACCGGAAGCTCAAGCAGCCGCTTGCGGACTGAAAAGAGGTGTTCAGCAAACACGGGCAACTTACATTTATAAAAGGCATTTATCATCGTAAAACGTCTCAAGGTGTTTAACAAGAGCGATATTATTTAACAATGATATTTTGGTAACGAGCCACAGGAGATATCAGCGCAGATTACAAAACGCTTAATCAAAGGGTTAGGCTTTAAGGAGCAATTTAATAGAGGAACGAGAGGTCGAGAGGCGGAGAGTTTTGGGAGTGAATTCCAGAGCTTAGGGTCAAGGCAACAAAATGTCCAGCCTCCACTGATGGAGCGATTAAAATCGAGGATGCACAAGAGACCAGAACTGAACAAGCGCAGATATTTCGGAGGATCGTAGGGTTGGAGGAGGTTACAGAGATAGGGAGGGGCGAGGACATTGAGGTATCTGAAAACAGGGATGAGTATTTTAAAATTGAGGCATTGTCGGCCCGGGAGACAGTGAAGGCCAGCGAGCACAGGTGTGATGGTTGAATGCGTGGCGGAGCGAGTTAAGTTACCGGCAGCAGAGTTTTGAATGAGCAGGGTTTATGTAGGATAGAATGTGGGAGGACAGACAGGAGAACATTGCAATAGTCAAGTCTAGCGGCAACAACGGCAAGGCTGAGGGGTTCAGCATCAGATGATCTGAGGCAGGATCTGAGTCGAGCGATGTTATGGAGGTGTAAGTATGCTGTCTTAGTGATGGTGCAGATATGAGGTCAGAAACTCATCTCGGATCAAACACAACGCCAAGTTGTCGAACGGTTTGGCTTAGCCTAAGACAGTTGCCAGGGACGGAAACGTTGGTCAGGGAGTTCGTGCTGTGAACCAACGCTTCAGTTTTCCCAATATTTAGTTGGAGTAAATTGCTGCTCATCCAATACTGGATGTCGGGCAAGAACTGTGACGAATCAGAGACAGTGGCGGGATCGAGAGAGATGATGGTGAGGTAGAGCTGAGTGTCGGCGACATATGTATGGTACCTGATGTTGTGTTTTCAGCTGATATCGTCGAGAGGCTGCATGTAGATGAGAAGTAGAAATGGGCCAACTATAGATGCTTGCGGGGCTTCAGATGTAACAGCGTGGGATTGGGAAGAGAAGACATTGCAGGTGATTCTCTGGCTACGATTAGATAGTTAAGAATGAACCTAGCTGGGAAGTTCAATCCAGCTGGAGGACGGAGGAGAGGCTTTCTAGGAGGAGGGTTTGGTCAACGGTGTCGTAGGCTGCAGATAGGTCGAGAAGGATGAGGATGGATAGTTTATCAAGGTCACGGTCACAGAATTTGATAAAGGCTGTTCCAGTGGTCGAACCAGAAACCTGTTTGGAAGTGATTCAAACATGGAATTACGGGAAATATGGGCAGGGATTTCGGAAGTGACGAAACGTTCGATGTCATTAGATATGAGACGGCAGTTTGCAAGGACAGAGAGATTAAGCGTAGGTTTTATGAGGAGAGGGGTGATGACAGCAGATATGAAGGCGGGGACAGTACCTAAGGAGTGGGAACCGTTAACAATATCAGCGAACATGGGACCCAGGAAGGGAAGATCACTGGTCAACAATTTGATCGGAATAGGATCGGGGGAGCAGCGGGTGGGTCTCAGGAACAAGATGAGATCGGAGAGAGCATTGCAGGAGATGGGATTGATTCCTGAGAATTACCTGAGTTCAATGCTAGGACAGCGGGGAAAACGTGGGGAAGTTTGTCCCGATGGGTTGGGGCAAAGGTAACTGAACGGATGGTCTCTGCCTTTGCACAAAAAAGTCCATGAACTCCTCCGACTTTTTATAGGAGGTGCGGGTGGAGGAGCTGAAGGATGGTGGTTTATGAAGGCAGTTTGTGGTGGAGAAGAGAAGCTGTGGATTATCTTAGCATTCCTGGATGATCTTTGAAAATTGAGCAACTTTAGCGATGAAGAGTTGAACCCGATAACGCTTTAAGTGTTCCAGCCAGATCTGGTGATGGATATTTAAAACAAGTGTTCGCCAAAGATGTTTCGATCTGCATCTGCTGGACTTATGGGAGGTCAGGGGTATACAAGGGGGAACGATTATGGTAAGAGAAGTAATAGTTCTAATGAGGACAAGTGCATTTTAATGGAGAGGGTGTGATTTAGTAAATCGGTAGCTGCAGAAATGTCCTGATGAATGTTAGGCCAAAGGCTAGATATTTGGGAATGTGAAAGCGTAGTGTTAATTGACCTGAGGGAGATATTTTTTCCTGAGGCGGACACAGAAATAAGTGAGATTGGGAGGGGTAAGGGAAATATTGTTAAAGAGCGATACAAGGAAATGATCAGAGATTGCCTTATCAGTGATACTAACTATGAGAGTAGCGAGGCCATGTGATATGAGAAGATCGTGGGTGTGGCCGTGCAGGCGAGTAGGAGAGATTATATGGAGGGAGAGGGTTAGGGAGGAAAGGAGGGCAGTAAATTCAGAGGAGAGAGAGCAAGAAGAGTTGAGTTGGAAGTTGAAATCACCGTGGATCAGAAGACGCTCAGTGCAGAGGCTGAGGGAGGAAAGCAGAGAAGTAGCTCTGAGGACAAAAAGTTGCCAGCGGAGTCGAGACACACACAAATGTGTGACTTAGAGATAAGGGCTACAGCACCACCTCGACTGTTTCAGCGGGGCAAGCGGTAACAGTTATAGACAGGCGGTGAAGCTTCATTAAAGGGAAAGGTGTCATCTCCCCTCAGGCAGGTCTCCGTCAAGTTCATGATGGCAATTTTCTCGTCCACATTAAGCTCGTTGATGGCAAGGGTTTTATTCAAAAGTGAACGTATATTCTGGAGGGAGATGGGGCGAGGGGCGATCATAGCCGAGTAAATGGCAGAGTCCACAGGGTCAGAGTTGGGATCGAAGATAGGAGCGGGATGGTGGTTGGCAAAGTTATTCTGAGGCAGGCGCAGAGGGTGTGAAGGGCATGGGAGAGAATAGGATGGGGCAATTGGGGTTGCTGCTCGGTAGGAGCGATAACCTCTTCTATGTTTGGTCTCCACAGTGTAGAGGAGGCCTTTGTTTAATTCTGAGGAAAGACAAAGGCCCTAAAAATGTTACTCTATTCCTCTCTCCACAGACGTTGAGATGCTGCCTGAACTGTTTTGTAATTCCATCATTTTCTGTATATATTTGATATTTCAACACATGTCAGTCTCCCTGCTCTGGTCCAACGACCAGTAAACTCATGCTCCTCTGAAACTCACTGTGAATGGGATCTCACCTGCCAGACATCATGATGTCATAGCCCGGCCAGTTTCCCTCCATTGTACCCCGCTGGTTCATTTCGTGAACCCCACTTCTAATTTACTGCTTGCTTTTCCTACACTCGCCATTCCTCCTGGAACTCTTCTCTCCCTTATTATGTTTCATTTGATAGTTTTTTGTTCATCCAGTGGCCAACCAGTAGTAGATTTTTATATTACAATGACATAACTCTGCTATCACATGTACTAAGGCAAATTTCCATCCTGGAATGCTTCCAGAAAGCTTTGAAGCTTTGAATTTCATACCAGTTCCTGTCCATCGCCTCGAGGAGGCTTTGGGAATGGGACAGGAAGCCTCACCGACTCTGGGATGGCAAGGACAAATCCTCCCAGATTGTCGCTTCTGATCCCTGTGCAATGACCCTGCCGCACAGAGCAGGTTTATGGACTTGGGGGAGAACCATGGAATGTCGCTACACTCAAATAATAGTTTCTATCCTCCGGTGTGTAGAATGCCCTGTTGCAATTGATCAGTAATTTCCTTTCTCATTTCCCTTCGCTCTCTTACAGTTAACATGATTGCGATTGTGATCCTGTCCAGAGCAAAGTGCGGCCTCTCCGAATGTATCACTCGCTACCTGCTGGGAATGGTGGTGACGGATCTACTGGTCATTATCAACGAGCTCATATTTTTTTGGATCTGTTCTTATCTTTACCCAGGATCTTTTCTGAAGATCACCCCTGTATGCAGTGTTATCGCTGTCATGAGTCGTGCATCCAGAGACAGTTCAGTCTGGTTAACAGTCACTTTCTCCTTCGATCGCTTTGTTGCTATTTGTTGCCAAAAGATGAAAACAAAATATTGCACCAGGAAAAATGCGGCTGTGGTTATAGCAACAACCTGCATTCTGCTGAGTTTGAAAAGTACTGCTTGGTACTTTATATATGATCCTGAGGAGATCATCGACAATGTACCGTGGTTTTGTGTTGTAAAACCAAGCTATTATACTGAGCCCGGATGGATGGCATTTGACTGGTTTGATACGATTTTAACCCCATTGCTCCCATTCGCTTTAATTTTGCTGCTCAACGCTTTGACCATCAGACACATTTTAGTGGCCAGTCGGGTCCGTAAGGGACTGAGGGGTCAGAGCAAGGGAGAGAATGGCAGTGACCCAGAGATGGAGAGCAAAAGGATGTCCATCATTTTACTCTGCACAATTTCCGGCAGCTTCATCCTTTTGTGGTTGCCATATGTTACAGAATTCATATATTATAGCGTTGCAGAAACAAATTCCTTATATTATAATAATTCATTAATTATTTTTCTACAAGTCGGATTTATGCTGCAGAATTTAAGTTCCTGCACAAACACATTTATTTACGTGGTGACTCAGTCCAAGTTCAGAGAGCAGTTCAAGAACGCGGTAAAATATCCGGTTACCCTGATGATTAAATTAATTAATAAAAAACAACTGAACTAATACCAGAGGTGGTACAGAGTGTTTCCAGTTCACTAATCTAATATTAATCGCTAGATGTCCCTCTCCTGAATTGCAGCAGTAATCGCTCGATATCTGCATTTCATCCAGGGACAGGTGAGAAATTGGGTTTTAGGTCAGGTCGCTATTTTGATTGGCTGCTCCGCCATTTGTGCTTCAAGTGCAGGGCAGCTATTTTGTTGAGTTTCAGCTGAGCTCTTGTGTTAGTCAGTTCATCCATTTCATGCAACAATCCGTGTGTCTCATCCACAGTGATATCTGCACATCAGGGAGACAGACGGAGCTGGGCTGCATGTTACAGCACGTGAGATACAGTTTAGAGATATTTAAAAAAAAATAATAAATCATCAGTTTTATTTACGTATTGATGATAAGAAAAGTCTCTAACTGTAGCAAATCCTTGAATATTAAATCATAAATATGACGATTTATTGAAATTAAGACTCCTTAATTGTCAATTGGCTCTTTCGAATGTTGGCTTTCTAAGAAACGTGTGAGCTTATGTTTTTTATATTGTTAGAACATAAAAAACATAAGAAATAAAAGCAGGATTAAGCCATATGGCCCCCCGAGCCTGCTGCGCCATTCAATAACATCATGGCTGATCATCGACCACAACTCCACTTTCCAGCCCAAACCCCACATCCCCTGATTCCCCGAGAGTCCAAAAATCTATGTTTCTCAGCCTTGAATATACTCAAAGGCTCAGCATGCACAGCCCTCTGGGGCAGAGAATTCCAAAGATTCACGATCGTCTGAGTGAGGAAATTCCTCCACATCTCAGTCTTAAATGCCCGACCCCTTATACTGAACTATGTCCCCTCGTTCTAGATTCTCCAGCCAGGGGAAAAAACATCTCAGCATCGACCCTCTCAGTCCCCTTCAGAATGTTGTATGTTTCAAGGAGATCACCTCTCATTCTTCTAAACTCCAGAGATAATAGGCCCATTCTACACAATCTCTCATCATAGGACAGCCCTCTCATCCAAGGAATCAATCTCGTGACAATTCATTGCACCGCCTCCAGGGCAAGTATATCCTACCTTAGATAAAGAGATCCTCAGAAGGATAAGAGGGAGGCCTCGACAGCCATTCAGAAAGGGACGGCGAGGGATGCCTTCCCGCTTCACAATTGGACAATAGGATGGGAAATCAAATGATTGACACCAGGTGATTACCAGCCCACCGAAATACCTATAAATATAGACGACCGAGAGAGGAAATCAGGCAGTTAGGGGCTAAGTCTTCCCCGAGGTAGCTACGGTCTAACACCTTGGCCAAGTTTAGCATCTGAGATAGCTGACGGCCTAACACTTCCAACAGCCCGAGAGATGACCCAACGGAAGTGACCGCTGCAGCAGACTGCAGGAATCCACCCAATCCGAGACCATCGTACTGCCTCCCCGTCCGTCCAGTCGTGGCATTCCGATTCGGGAGTCGTAGATCGCTCTCTACTCTCACGGGTTGTATGTCTGTTATACTCATCTTAAACCATATGTAATAATCTGATGATGCTTTCAAAATGTAGCTCTTTAATAAAAGCCTTACAACTCCTAAAACCCTTTGCGTAATCTGTTTGTGGCCTGTAATCCTAATCTTACAGTGGTGTCAGAAGTGGGATCACAGAGTTAGGAGTTGTAGGATTCCTGGGACCGGAGGGTCTCGGTCAAACGCACGTGATCGTTGCTTAGACTGAGAATAGTTGTTTTTTTTCTCTCTGAAAGAAGGGAGCGGTAAAGAACGTGTTGAAAGTTAGAACCAGAAATACAATGGCGTTGGCATATCACCGGGAACAGTTGATAGATAGCCTGAAGGAGGTTAAGCACAAAGTGCAGGAGAGAGAGGGGGGAGATAGAGAGGACAAATCTCTAATTTGCAGGCTAACCAATCTGATACAACTGCAAAGGAAGGGAAAAAACAGGGATTTGGAAAGTCAGGGAAAGCTGCTGAGATGCCGATTTAAAAAGGAGAAGTTTACAGCTTTACCGACATGGAAGTTATTAACGTCTGTGCCGAGACAAATAAAACACAAGATTTGGTGAGGGAAAGGAACGTTAAAAAATGCTGAAACTTCAGTTTGTCTGAAAGTATGTGTTAAATTGTGAAAGTTTTCCTAACCATAAATGTTTAAGAAGATACAGTATTTATTTTGCCTGATAGTCTGTCTATAAAACAAAAAGTGTTTGTTATGTGTGGTTTAGCTCCACCCACTTCTCTGTGTTAAAAGCGTTTAACACTTTTGTCTTGTCTTGGATTTTGGAAGTTTTACGAATGTGCGAGTAAGATTGTGCTCCAAGAATTGGAAAAAAAACCTTTGAACTACAATTTAAGTTAAACTGGTGTGCAAAAACTGAGAAGAACAACAAAAAGTTTGTTTAACAAAAGATTAAGTTTCAGTCTTAGATTTAACATTGGAGTCGCGCTTGCTATGTTGAAATCTTTCAAAGCAGTTTGATTTGATTTGTTTAAATGTGAAAAACTAACTTTTATCCAGTTATATTCAATATTTTTACAGTATTTTGGAAAGGCATCTGAAGAAAGGACAATAAGAAATATGACGTAATTGACTGTTTTCTGCAAGCATGTGCTAGTTCGTTTTGTTTTATCTGTTCTGTTCATGTCTTTTTCGAACTGGAAAGTTTATTTTTAATTTACGTGAAGTGACTCAATTGCGTGCGCCTGAAAATGTTTTGTTCCACCTTCTTAGAAACCTGCAAAGGAGTTAACCCTTTCCACTGACAGCTGTTTAAGTTCATCAAGCAACAACTTTAGTATGAAATTTAAAGATATTGGGCATTATTAAATTTAAGTTTCTTAATTTTAAGTTAAAATTTCCCAACAGTGACAGAAGGAAAATTATGATTTGATAAATTAACTCCTTTGGGCTGTAAGCAGAGCCACAATGAATTCTCTGCTTTATTTTGTTATATGGAAGTTACCTTGCAAACTAATTGCAGCACTTCTGTCTCTAATGTTAAAACACTGTGTAAACCACCTAGCCTGGAAATCACTCGTTTCTGAAATAGGAATGGAAGATAAATTGATAGCTTTCTCTTGGAGACATTTGTGTCCATGCCTAAAATTAACCTTTTAAAGAAACTAAATTTTAAAATCCAGCCACTACCCAAGACATCAGATCCATACGGTGGAAGATGAGCAAGGATCTCCAGACAATCTTTTGATAAGATCACCTGAAAGCCCGAGAAAGGCTCGTATCGGATGGCACGTGTGGCATAATATGGAGATACTGATATGAGTGTGCAAATGTGATTTGTTACGTATGAAGCAATTACCATCCGGAAATGTATGTTGAATTTGCACTGAAGAACCGATCTCAGACATTCTCAGTTTCTTGACAAAAGCAAGACATAAAATGATTATTGTGGTTCAGGAGAGCGAGACAACTTTTAAAGCATTGACACATACTCAATCGAGAAACTCTCTAATTAATGAAACAATCAGAATAGAGTTAAACACAACTGTTAGAGGGATTTAAATAGAAGTTGAAGTGGAGAGTTACATGGAATCTGGATTGGGACAAGTAAGGGCTTAGGAGAAATCATGTTTGTAAGAAGTATCCACAAGGTAAAAGAGAGATCTAGAGAATCCTTTAAGTTGATTAAATGTTAAACTGTAATGTCGCTGGAAATGATTGTAAGACTGAATTTAACTGTGAATGTAATAATTGTGTTTTGTAGGTAACAGAGCGTGGGGAAAAGCCAGTACGAATCCAGTATGAGGTGGCTTTGGTGGTGCCTCCTGCGTCACTACTACTGCAACTACCATGCTTTATGGGTCTAACAGGACCTGTCCCATCAACCAACACGTTTTACTCAATATCAAAACCTAAGCTCAAGAGAAACTGACAGTAAATGAGATACTTAATTATGAGCTACACAATTATGTGGCTCAATTCGTGTACGAAATTCCCCTGTTGTTTGAAGATTTCAGTGAGTTCATGATGCGACTGAACTCCTCCCTAAAGCATTTTTATGTTTTGGAGCAAGACAACTCGAGAATACATGTTGAAATTGACAGCATAGGGGACAAGTCACACTGGTGGGATATTGGGCTTAATATATCAGCACACCCTTAGGTTCGTATTATTTCACACGCTCTGGTAGTTCTGCAGCTTGTAATGATAGTGTATTTGATATATTTAACCCATGTAGGAAGACTTTGATATATAAGCCAATTGGGTACTCATGCCTATGACTAAACAGCACTAACAAATTAATTGAGCACACAGAAAGAGAAGATCTGAAGCAACGTAGAGGATACCCCAGGCCGGGTTACATCAGGAATGAGAGAAGAAACAGGATATCCCAGGCGGGGCAGAATTGGAATACCGGAACAGTGAATTGAATTTAATTAAGGGGTCAGATCAGGGCCGTTACTGCCAGATCATATGATGCAGCAATAGAGCAGCCGGCGGAGGAGAAAGGATAGACTGGGACGTACTAGAAGGCAAGACATATCAGCACGGCCGACATGATGGTTGAGGAGACTCCGGGGTGTCCTCCATCCATGTGGATAGGTGGTAGGCCCCTCTGAGTGTCATAGTTAACACCCAGGCCTATAATGAAAAGGGGGATAAAACCTCATTTGAGAAGCGCTCCGTTCCCCTCAATTAGAGGACTCCGATTTGCAGCAACGCTGGTCAGAGAATAGATTGAAGTAGTCGAGGAATCAATGTTTAAAACATTTCATCCTCGAGGTGGGGCGATGTACGAAAGGCTGATATTTAAAGATATTTAGTAGATGAGAATCATATATGTATAACTTCAAGTGTAGCCATTGACCAAATAATATTACCCAAAATTAGCCTGGCCTGCCGTTCCTAAGGACATTTCTGCAGATTTGCTAAATCACAGCCTCTCCATCACAGTTAATGCCCTTGTCCTCAAGGAACTGTTACTCTCTCTTGCCGTAACCATTCCCCCTTTTATACCCCTCATCTCATAGATAGAATAGTACTGCAGAGAAGGAGGCCATTCGGCCCATCGAGTCTGCGCCGGCTCCAATAGATGCAGATTTGACCGTCTTTGCCGTACACTTGGTTTAATTATCCATTACCAGACCTGGCTGGAACAGTTTAAGCATTATCGGGTTATACTCCCTCTCGCTAAAAGTTATCACCTTTCAAAGATCATCCAGGAAAGCAAAGATAATCCCCAACGTCTCTTCTCCACTGCAAACTGTCTTCTTAAACCACCCTCCCTCAGCTCCTCAACCCGCACCTCCGACAATAATTCCAAGAAGCTGATGGGCTTTTTGTTCAAAGACAGAGACCATCCGTTCAGCTGCCTCTGCTGCTTCTCTCCCTCCCCCAAGCCCACCGGGACAAACTTCCCCACGTTTTACCCCCTGCCCTAGCAATAACCTCACGTCTTTCTCAAGATTCAATCTCATCTCCAGCAATGCTCCCTCCGACATCATCTTGTTCCTGAGACCCACATTCGGCTCCCTCGATCCTATTCCGAACAAATTGTTGATCGGTAAACTTCCCTTCCTGGGTCCCATGTTCACTGATATTGATAAAGGTTACCTCTCCTTAGCTGTTGTCCCCACTTTCATATCTGCTGTCATCAGCCCTATCCTCAAAAACTCTTTGCTTGATCCCGCTGTCCTTGCAAACTACCGCCCCATCTCCAAAAACCCTGCCCCTTCAATGACATTGAGGGTTCTGTCACTTTCAAAATGACTGCTAAACTTTCCAGCAATTTCAGGTTTGAATCCATCCAATCAGATTTCCGGCTCTACAAGTGGAACACCCCGTATCAAAGTCACAAAAGCCATTCTTTCTGAGTTTGACCTTGATAACCTATCCCTCCTCATCCTTCTCGACTTATCAGCAAGCTTCGAATCAGTGGACCACACTATCCTCTTCGAATGACTCTCCTCCGTCTTCCAGCTGGATTGTACTTCCCTGGATTGATTCATTCTTAACTATCTAATCGTAGTCAGAGAATCACCTGCAATGGCTTCTCTTCCCACTCCCGCACTGTTACCTCTGGAGTCCCGCAAGCATCTATTCTTGGCCCACTTCTACTTCTCAGCTACATGCTACATCTTGACGATATCATCTGAAAACACAACATCAGGTACCATACGTATGTTGACGACACTCAGCTCTACCTCACCATCACCTCTCTCGATCCGTCCACTCTCTCTGATTCGTCTCACTTCTTCCCCAACATCCAGTCTTGGATGAGCAGCAATTTTCTCCAACTAAATATTGGGAAGACTGAAGCTTTTGGTCCCCGGCACAAACTCCCTGGCCAAAGTTTCCATCCCTGGCAAGTGTCTTAGTCTAAGCCAGACAGTTCAACACCTTGTCCTTGTTTTTGACCCCGAGATGAGTTTCTGACCACATAACTGCACCATCACCAAGACAGCCTACTTCCACCACCGTAACATCGCTCGACTCCGAACCTGCCTCAGATCATCTGCTGCTGAAACCCTCATCCATGGTTTTGTTACCTCCAGACTTGACTATTGCAATGTTCTCCTGGTTTGGCTTCCCGCATTTTACCCTGCTAAAAATCTGCTGCCAGCAACTTATCTCGCTCCAAATCGCATGCAACCATCACCTCTGTGCTCGCTGGCCTTCACTGTCTCCCGGGCCTACAATGCCTCAATTTTAAAATCCTCATCGCTGTTTTCAAATACCTCAATGCCCTCCCCCCTCCCTATCTCTGTAACCTCCTCACGTCCTAAAAGCCTCCAAGTTATCTGTGCTCATTCAATTGTGGCCTCTTTTGCATCGTCGATTTTAATCGCTCCACCATTGGAGACTGTGCTTTTAGCAGCCTTCTCTCTAAACTCTGGAATTCCCTCCCTAAACATCTCCGCCTCTCCACCTCTCGTTCCTCTGTTAAGATGCAGCTTAAAGCCTAAATCTTTGATCAAGCTTTTTGTAATCTACCTTGATATCTCCTGTGGCTCAGTGCCAAAATATCATTTTTTATTGATATCGCTCTTTGGAATGCAGGATTGCAAATTTTTTCCCTTGTTTAAGAAATGGGATAAGGAATAACCTGACTATTATAGACCAATCAGTTTAATGTCAGTGCTGGTGAAGCTTTTAGAAACAATAATCCGGGTGAAAATTAACAGAAACTTGAAAAGTCTGGACTTATAAAGGAGAGCCAGCGCGGATTTGTTAAGGGCAAATCATTTTTGCCTAACCTAATTGAGTTTTTTGTTGAGTTAACAGAGAGGGGGGATGAGGGCAGTGCAGTTGGTGTTGTGTATATGGACTTTGAAAAGGCGTTCGATAAAGAACCAGGCTTGATTACAAAATGGAAGCCCATGGGATAAAAGGGGCAGTAGCAGCATTGATATAAAATTGGCTTTTAGATAAAAACAGAGAGTTGTGATGAGTCGCTGTCTTTCGGACTGGAGGTAGGTATACCGTGGTTTTCCCCGTGGTTCCGTACTAAGACCACTGCTGCTTTGATACAATTCATGATTGGAGTTGGGGGTAAAGGGCACATTTTCGAGATTTGCAGATGACAGAAACTTTGAAGTGTAGTAACCAGTGAGGCGGCTGGTAATAGACTTCAAGAGGATATAGACAGTCAATGGAATTGGCGGACACGTGGCAGATGTAATTCAACGCAGAAAGGTGTGAGGTGATACATTTTGTTCGGAAAAATGAGGCGAGACAGTACAAGCTAAATATTATAATAATAAATTAGGTGCAAGAACAGAGATACCTGGGGGTGTTTGTGCACAAGTTTTTGAAGGTGGCAGTAAAGGTTACCAAATCATTTAATAAAGCAGACAGGATACTGGGCTTTATAAATAGAGGCACAGAGTACAAAAGCCAGGAAGTTATGTTAAACCTGTTAAAAACACTAGTTCGGCCCCAGCTGGAGTATTGTGTCCAATTCTGGTCACCACACTTTAAAAAGGACGTAAAGGCTTTGGAGAGGGTACAGAAGAGATTCACCAGAACGTTTCCAGGTATGATGGACTACAATTGCGTGGATAGATTGCAGAAGCTCGGGTTGTACACCTTGGTGCAGAGAGTGCCAAGAGGAGATTTGATGAAGGTGTTTAAAATCATGAATGATTTACACAGAGTAAATAAAGAGAAACTGTTTACAATGCATGAAGGGTCAACAACCAGAGGGCGCAGATGTAAGGTGATTGGCAGAAGAACCAGAGGCGACATGAGCTAAAACATTTTCACACAGCGAGTGGTTAGGATTTGGAATTCACTGCCTGATAGGGTGGTGGGTACAGATTCAATAGTAGTCTTCAAAAGGGAACTGAATAAATGCTTGAAGGAGAATAATTGCAGGGATATGGGGAAACAGTGAGGGAGTGGTAATAATTGTATGGCTCATCGAAAGAGTAGACGTAGATGAATGGTACGAATAGCCTGGCTCTGATCGAAAGACAGACTTTCATTTATATAGCGCCTTTCACGACCTTCAGACATCCTGAAGAGATTCACAGACAATCAAGTACTTTTGAGGTGTAGTCACTGTTGTAATGTGGTAAATGCAGCAGTCCATCTGCACACAGCAAGCTCCCACAAGCAGCAATGTAATAATGATTAGATACTCGTTTTTTTCAGCTTTTTTAATTCATACACGGGAAGTGGGCGTCGCTGGCAAGGCCGGCATTTATTGCCCATCCCTAATTGCACTTGAGCTGCCTTATGAACCGCTGCAGTCCTTGTGACGAAGGTTTTCCCACAGTGCTGACTGTGTCGTAGATTGGTCAACTGAGTGGCTTTCTGGGCCATTTCAGAGGGCAGTTAAGAGTCAACCACATTGCTGTGGGTCTGGAGTCACATATAGGCCAGACTAGGTAAGGACGGAAGATTTCCTTCCCTAAAGGACTGTTGTGGAGAAATTACTTCACTCCAGTCTGTGTTGATAGGTACAAGCAAACAGTTTATTAATATTCAGAGATCTCTGGTAGAAGAGCCATCTAGTGACTTGCTTCCTCTCGAAATTACAGCGGTATGAGATTCCTTTTATACATTATTCATCCAATCACATAGACTTAGCAACAGATTTCTAATTATAATATGTACGTTAGGTTCAAATGATACTTCCCTACCGAAACTACAAGCATAGCGGTTTGCCTCACATTTGTCATTCGGACGAGCCAGTCTAGCCCGTCATGCGGTGATTGTGTAATCGTTGTACTTTTATTGCCTTGGTGGCCTCCTTGGTGGGCCTCAATGTTGACCACAGACATTACTCATCGCACTGTCAGCGAAACCATTCTCTATTTACGAATTTACCTCTTACGGCACATTCTTTAATTTTACATTTCTGTTTAAAACCCTGTAATAAATTTTTACTCCTACAATTCCTGCTATTGGTCCCTGACCAAAACTCCTTTGTGACAGGGAACCACCATCATACGGATTTCTGGTAATGTAAGTAGATACGTTTACAGTCCAGGAGCTCACAGTCCATCAGTCAGACTGTGACATTCTTGTATAGGGACTCATATCCATACATCTCTCACTCTGGGTGTCACTTGATTAACCATCATGTCACTTACAGCAGACCGTGACATTTGAGCGCAACAGCATTTTAACAATAGGACCAGACCATACATCTTTAATATTATAACAAAGAACAAAATCAATCCTTGTACTACTGATGTCCCGAGTGATCCCAACCATCCAGTTGCCCAGCCCCAAAGGGTGGATGCCGGAGGTTGTTTTAATTTATTTACTTCCTCCTGTATGTGTTCTGCCAAATTAGTTATTGGTTCGGAGTTATCTGGTATGTAGGTACTACATTCTGTACCTGTTAGGGCACACGTTCCCCCTTTGTCGGCCAATACATAGTCAAGGGCCATTCGATTTTGTAGAGCTACTGTGCGGAGGGCTACCATCTCTGCATTAACCAAAACTAGGGCTTCAGCTGTATCGTTGGCCACCTGCTCCAAGACGGAGGCGAGGTTAATGGATTCCCTTGCCAATTTACCCGCTCCATACCAGGGGAACGCAATTGCCCAGAATCTTTCGGTCTCCGTGATGGCTCGTCTGGTTCTCCCATGGAGGTCCTTCAGTGAACCCATCTGATGTAGGTAGGGTACGACATAAACCAGATAACAAGAACCCGAACATTCTCGAGGCAACTAGGGATAGGCCCTATGACCGCACACGAAATGAGTCCCGCTGTAGGGGGTATACTTATTTATCTCTGGAGGGTCCCATTGTACTGAAAAATCACTGCTTTCGTTTAGTGACGGGAGTTTCACACTACCTGTTTCATCAGGCAGGGCAATATTATATGTACAGTCACTGTAGCCCACAATAGGATCTGTCAGTCGACCCCTCTTTACGAGACATAGTCCCCCCCCTTTTCTCTTCTCACTCCTCGTTATCAGGAACGGTGGTAGATAGGAATCGTTATATGTTGACTGTGTCCACCCACTACAATATTCTGGGTCGTACCCATGACGTTGGAACTTTGCTATAGTGCTGCTGTCTGTTTCAGCTTCATAACAGCCGACACTTGTGCAACCTGCTCTAACTCCAAACATCCAACTGACCGTCTCCTCATCACTAAGTGGGATTGGTTGTAGGGGGACTCCTTCCTCCGAGTGTGTGCGGACATGGGCGCAGACCCAACATCTGGCAACATCAACTCTCTTGGCATATGTGTATGACAGATATAAAAAGGTGTTTACCCATAACTCTCTTTTGGCCCGTGGGGGTACTCTCGTCTGAGTAATCCCGAAACTACATATTAGGATTATACAAATTAACAAACTGCATATGATATTGCATAACACGTTCATCTTGTCACTTTATGTTAACAATGTCCCAAAGGCTATATCGCCAACCGAACCGCTTTGTTGCTTGTAGATTCTATTTTGCTGTGGGGGTGAATAGAATACTATCATTAGGCTGGTTCCTCGATAATAATCATTTGGATTCCCTCCTCCTGTTCGACTGGTTGGAGTCGATGGGATCGTTACCATACATGTTTCACGATACATCCCATGGTGTATCCCATTATGACAATGCATATTGTCCATACCAACTTTCGTACTATCACCCACTCCCATTCATTGTATTGTCTAGCGTATTCTTCACTTCTCACGAAAGGTACTTGCTCTGGTGTAGCCATTCTTAAATTGGTGAAGGGTCATAGACGTTTAGCTGTGTCCAGTGCTTCCATCGTCCCATGCCCTTCATATCAATGCAAGCACACGTATCTCCACTAATTAGAATCTGATATGGTCATAACCATTTTGGGGCAAACCCGGGTTTCCCTGGTAAACCTTTAACCATTACCTGAGTCCCGGCTGGAGGGATATATGGGAGCGCGGTAAATTTTAAATCCTTATGCTTTTCTTCCTGTCTGTCCAGCGTTTGCTGCCTCATTTCCTTTAATTGACTGCTTAATTCGAGGACATACCTTCGGAGCTTATCCTTTAGTGGACCCACATCCTCTCATCCAGTTATTATGCCATGGGGGAGTTGCATTGCCCTCCCCGTCATTAGCTCATATGGTGATAAGCCCGTTGTTCGGGTTGGGGTGGCTCTTAGTTTCATTAAAACTGCTGGTAACACATCTACCCACTGTTGATGTTTGTCCCCTAAAGCCTTGGCTAAGGCTGTTTTCAAGGTTCGGTTCATTCGTTCCACCATTCCAGAACTTTGGGGATGGTACCGAATGTGGAATTTCTGCTTTATGCTCATCCACTTGCATATATTCTTCACTACTGCTCCCGTAAAGTGAGTTCCCTGATCTGAGTCAATTTTTATCGGTATTCCCCACCTGGGAATTATTTCCTCTGCCATTATTCGTGCCACGGTAGTGGCAGTACAGTTCCGAGTTGGGAATGCCTCAACCCACCTAGTAAACTGATCTATTATTACCAGGCAATACTTCTTACCCCTTGATGTGGGGAGGGGTCCGGTGAAGTCTATTTGTATATTTTCCCATGGGCCCCTCGGCCGTGGTTGGTGGGCCATCCGTATCTTAACAGGTCGTCCTGGGTTGTGCTGGGCACATGCAATACACCGCTGGCAATATTTTGCCACCTCTCTTCCCAACCCAGGCCACCACCATTCTTTACTTATTAGGTCAATCATCGGCCCTCTTCCTGTATGGACGTCTCCATGGTGTAGTTCTAAGAGCATCTGCCTGATACATGCAGGGGCTATCACCATCCCGTTTTTCCGCCATATAGCTTCCTTGTCTGATCCACCTCCTGTGCGGTACCATTCCTGTTTCTCCCCTTCTTGGGTCTCTTTGTGTAATTTCCTAATAGCTATTTCTTCCACCTGTGCACTGCTTAGGTTTCCTATAATTATTTCTTGTTTTAATGCTTGTTGTGCTTCTAGATCTGCTGCTCGGTTTCCCTCCTGTTGAGGGTTCTCTACCTTCTGATAGTGGTCATGATGCGGAGATGCCGGTGTTGGACTGGGGTGGACAAAAATGAGAAGTCGCACAACACCAGGTTATAGTCCAACAGTTTTATTTGAAATCACAAGCTTTCGGAGCTTACGTGGCCACTTCCTCAGGTGAAGTAAAGAAATACAGAGTCGACAAAGCATGTATAGATAGAGAACAATGCATGTGTAACTTACAAAGGCAGACGACTACATTTAAATTATCCTGACTGTTTATCTGCCGAGGTGTGACAAAAGGCAATCAGGTCAGCCAGGAAGGTACCACATCAAAGACATAACAAGATACAACTGACATAATGAGGTGGAGTCACAGGTGGTCTAATGTGTCAAAAGCCACAGTCGGTAAGGGAAACGATAAACTTTAAAATTTTTACTTTTTTACTGGGAATTACATCTGTGAACTAGCCAACGACGACTCGAGTCTGGATCACGTCATTTATCGTGACATAAACCCAAGATCCCTGTTGAGGCCATCCTCATGAGTGCAGAACTTAGCTATCAGTTTCTGCTCGATGATTTTGCGTTGTCGTGTGTTTCTAAGGCCGCCTTGGAGAACGCTTACCCGCAGATCCGAGGCTGAATGTCCTTGACTGCTGAAGTGTTCCCCGACTGGGAGGGAACACTCCTGCCTGGTGATTGTTGCGCAGTGTCCGTTCATACGTTGTCTCGGTGTCTGCATGGTCTCGCCGATGTACCATGCCGCGGTGCATTCTTTCCTGCAACGTATGAGGTAGACAACGTTGGCCGAGTCACATGAGTATGTACCATGTACCTGGTGGGTAGTGTCCTCACGTGTGATGATGATATCTGTGTTGATGATCTGGCATGTCTTGCAGAGGTTGCCGTGGCAGGGTTGTGTGGTGTCGTGGTCGCTGTTATCCTGAAAGCTGGGTAATTTGCTGCGAACGATGGTACTTCTGACGTTAGGCGGCTGTTTGAAGGCAAGTAGTGGAGGCGTGGGGATGGCCTTAGCGAAGTGTGTTCGTCGTCATCGATGAGATGTTGGAGGCTGCAAAGAACATGGCGTAGTTTCTCCGCTCCGGGGAAGTACTGGACGACGTAGGGTACCCTGTTGGTTGTGTCCCGTGTTTGCCTTCTGAGGAGGTCTATGCGAGTTTTCACTGTGCCCGTCGGAACTGGCGATCGATGAGTCGAGCGTCATATCCCATTTTTACGAGGGCGTTTTTCAGCCTCCGTAAGTGTCCATCGCCTTCCTCCTCGTCTGAGCAGATCCTGTGTATTCGCAGGGCTTGTCCATAGGGGATGGCTTCTTTAACGTGGTTAGGTTGGAAGCTGTAGAAGTGGAGCACCGTGAGGTTGACCGTGGGCTTGCGGTAGAGTGAAGTGCTGAGGTTTCCGTCTTTGATGGAGATTCGTGTGTCTATGAATTAATCCGATTCTGAGGAGTAGTCCATGGTGAGTTTGATGGTGGGATGGAACTTGTTTATGTTATCGTATAGTCTTTTCAGTGATCCTTCACCATGGGTCCAAAGGAAGAAAATGTCCTCGATGTATCTGGTGTACAGCGTTGGCTGGTGGTCCTGTGCAGCGAAGAAGTCTTGCTCGAACTTGTGCATGAAGATGTTGGCATATTGGGGTGTGAATTTGGTCCCCATGGCTGTTCCGTGTGTTCGGGTAAAAAAATGGTTGTCGAAGGTGAAGACATTGTGGTCAAGGATGAAGCGGATGAGTTGTAGGATGGCGTCTGGAGATTTGCTGTTGTTGGTGTTGAGTACTGAGGCTGTCGCAGCGATGCCGTCATCGTGGGGGGATACTGGTGTAGGGTGCCGATACGTCCATCGTGGCGAGGAGTGTTCCTGGTTCAACTGGGTGCTGAGTTTCTGTAAGAAGTCTGTGGTGTCACGGCAGAAGCTGGGTGTTCCCTGTACGATGTGTTTCAGGATGCCCTCGACGTATCCAGAGAGGTTCTCACACAGGGTTCCGTTGCCTGATACGATAGGACGTCCAGGTGTGTTGGCTTTGTGTATCTTTGGGAGGCAGTAGAAGTCTCCCACACGGGGAGTACGTGGGATGAGAGCGCGTAGGATGCTTTGAAGGTCTGGATCGAAGGTCCTGATCAGTCTATTGAGTTGGTGGGTGTGTTCTTTGGTCGGATCTGCGGGTAACTGTCTGTAGTGTTCCAGGTTGTCCAGTTGTCGGTATGCTTCTTTGCAATAGTCCATTCTGTTCTGTATGACGATGACTCCTCCTTTGTTCGATGGTTTGATGACGATGTTGCGGTTGGTCTTGAGAGCGTGGATGGCGTTGCGTTGTGCTCGGGTGACATTCTGGACTGTCTTGTGAGTGCGGCTGATGAATCTGGCGTTGATGCATCTCCTGACAGCTTGAGCATACATGTTAAGCTTGGGGCAGCGACCCTCCGGAGGGGTCCAATTTGACTCTTTTTTCTTGCACAAACCCAATGAGACAATCAATGATCCAGAACAGCAGACAGAGGGACTCGCAGTGCAGCAACCGAAGAAAAAAGAGTCAAACTGGACCCCTCCGGAGGGTCGATGCCCCAAGCTTGACATGTATGCTCAAGCAGTCAGGAGATGCATCAACGCCAGATTCATCAGCCGCACTCACAAGACAGTCCAGAATGTCACCCGAGCACAACGCAACGACATCCACGCTCTCAAGACCAACCGCAACATCGACATCAAACCAGCGGACAAAGGAGGAGTCATCGTCATACAGAACAGAATGGACTATTGCAAAGAAGCATACCGACAACTGGACAACCTGGAACACTACAGACAGTTACCCGCAGATCCGACCAAAGAACACACACGCCAACTCAATAGACTGATCAAGACCTTCGATCCAGACCTTCAAAGCATTCTACGCGCTCTCATCCCACGTACTCCCCGCGTGGGAGACTTCTACTGCCTCCCAAAGATACACAAAGCCAACACACCCGGACGTCCTATCGTATCAGGCAACGGAACCCTGTGTGAGATCCTCTCTGGATCCGTCGAGGGCATCTGAAACCCATCGTACAGGGAACCCCCAGCTTCTGTCGTGACACCAAGACTTCTTACAGAAACTCAGCACCCACGGACCAGTTGAACCAGGAACACTCCTCGCCACGATGGACGTATCGGCACTCTACACCAGTATCCCCCCACGATGACGGCATCGCTGCGACAGCCTCAGTACTCAACACCAACAACAGCCAATCTCCAGACGCCATCCTACAACTCATCCGCTTCATCCTTGACCACAATGTCTTCACCTTCGACAACCATTTTTTTACCCAAACACACGGAACAGCCATGGGGACCAAATTCGCACCCCAATACTCCAACATCTTCATGCACAAGTTCGAGCAAGACTTCTTCGCTGCACAGCACCTCCAGCCAACGCTGTACACCAGATACATCGACGACATTTTCTTCCTTTGGACTAATGGCGAAGGATCACTGAAAAGACTACACGATAACATAAACAAGTTCCATCCCACCATCAAACTCACCATGGACTACTCCTCAGAATCGGTTTCATTCCTCGACACACGAATCTCCATCAAAGACGGACACCTCAGCTCTTCACTCTACCGCAAGCCCACAGACAACCTCACGATGCTCCACTTCTCCAGCTTCCACCCTAACCACGTTAAAGAAGCCATCCCCTATGGACAAGCCCTGCGAATACACAGGCTCTGCTCAGACGAGGAGGAACGCGATGGACACCTACGGAGGCTGAAAAACGCCCTCGTAAAAATGGGATATGACGCTCGACTCATCGATCGACAGTTCCGACGGGCCACAGCGAAAAATCGCATAGACCTCCTCAGAAGGCAAACACTGGACACAACAAACAGGGTACCCTACGTCGTCCAGTACTTCCCCGGAGCGGAGAAACTACGTCATGTTCTTCGCAGCCTCCAACATCTCATCGATGACGACGAACACCTCGCTAAGGCCATCCCCACGCCTCCACTACTTGCCTTCAAACAGCTGCCTAACCTCAGAAGTACCATCGTTCGCAGCAAATTACCCAGCCTTCAGGATAACAGCGACCACGACACCACACAACCCTGCCACGGCAACCTCTGCAAGACATGCCAGATCATCAACACAGATATCATCATAACACGTGAGGACACTACCCACCAGGTACATGGTACATACTCATGTGACTCGGCCAACGTTGTCTACCTCATACGTTGCAGGAAAGAATGCACCGCGTGCGGCATGGTACATCGGCGAGGCCATGCAGACACTGAGACAACGTATGAACGGACACCGCACAACAATCACCAGGCAGGAGTGTTCCCTCCCAGTCGGGGAACACTTCAGCAGTCAAGGACATTCAGCCTCGGATCTGCGGGTAAGCGTTCTTCAAGGCGGCCTTAGAAACACACGACAACGCAAAATCATCGAGCAGAAACTGATAGCCAAGTTCCGCACTCAAGAGGACGGCCTCAACAGGGACCTTGGGTTTATGTCACGATACATGACGTGATCCAGACTCGAGTCGTCGTTGGCTTGTTCACAGATGTTTTTCGCAGTAAAAAAGTAATTATTTTAAAGTTTATCGTTTCCCATACCGACTGCGGCTTTTGACACATTAGACCCCCTGTGACTTCACCTCATTGTCTCAGTTGTATCTTGCTATGTCTTTTATGTTGTACCTTCCTGGCTGACCTGATTGCCTTTTGTCACACCTCGGCAGATAAACAGTCAGGATAATTTAAATGTAGTTGTCTGCCATTGTAAGTTACACATGCATTGTTCTCTATCTATATATGCTTTGTCGACTCTGTATTTCTTTACTTCACCTGAGGAAGGGGCCACGTAAGCTCCGAAAGCTTGTGATTTCAAATAAAACTGTTGGACTATAACCTGGTGTTGTGCGACTTCTCATTTTTACCTTCTGATAGGCTTTTATCTTTACTACTGCCGCTCGTGTGGGAGCCTTTGCGGCCTTCAAAAAGTCTTCCATTCTTTGTTGATGTTTAATGTGATCTCCTCCTGTTGTGACAAATCCTCGTCTCCCCCAAGCTGTCATGTAATCATGCACTATCCCAAATGCAGATCTGCTATCCGTATAGATATTTGCCATCTGTCCTTTTGCCAAATTTAGGGCTTCTCTCAGTGCAACTAGCTCCGCCACCTGAGCCGATAGTCCACCATCTATTCTACCTGATGCCAACGTTTGTCCCTTTTCATTAACTACTGCCCACCCCGTCCTGGGTGACCCGTCTATGTATTTTTGAGAACCGTCTAGATACAGGGTTAATTGTGCCTCTTCCAGTGGTTCGTCATCTAAGAGGTCGTAATCGGCCTCATCGTCTATTTCAGTGCATTCAAGAGGCTCTCCCGTTCCCAGAATGCCTTCCGCCGGATTTTCCCCTATGTCTCTAATGATATTTATTGATCCATCCCTGGGTAATACAACTGCTTCCCAACGTGCTCTTCGCATGTTGGACACTGACCGTAGTTTGTTATTATTTAACATTTCCACCAATGTATGTTTGGTGTGTAAGATGTTATCTGCAGTCGTTACCGTGGGTTCACTAACTTTCACAGCCCACGCTGCACAGTCTAGTGCTGCCACACATCGTGACATGCCTGTAACTACAGGTGACTGTTGAGTAGAGTAATACGCTACCGGTCGTCTTTTATCGCCATGATGCTGGGTTATTACCGCAGCATAAAATACCCCTTCATTATCACAGTAAATGTGGAACGTCCTTTTCTATTGGAAAGTCCGAGACTGGGGGCTGATACTAACGCCTGTTTTAGGTTCTGTTATGCTTCCTCTTGTTCCGGACCCCATTTGATAAGGGCATTACCCGGATTTTCCCCTTCTACTAACCTTTGTATTGGTTCTGCTATTGCCGCAAAGTTAGGTATGAAGTTCCTACTGTAAATAAAGAGGCCCAAAACTTTCCTAATCCCTCTAACTGAGACCGGTCTGGGCATCTCTTGTATTACCTTCTGACGGTCACTATGCATTGTTCTAACTCCCTGTGATATTTGTTGTCCCAGGTATGCAACCTCACCTTGTCCAATTTGGGCTTTCTTAGGATTTACCTTAAACCCCCCTTTCTCTAAGGTCTGTAAACTTCCCTTCCCTTCCTCGACTTCTCCATCTCCATCTCTGGGGATAGGTTATTGACTAACATTCACTACAAGCCCACTGACTCCCACAGCTACCTGGAATACACTTCCTCCCACCCCGCCTCCTGTAAGGACTCTATTCCATTCTCCCAGTTTCTCCGTCTCCGCCGCATCTGCTCTGATGATGCCACCTTCCATACCAGTGCTTCCGACATGTCTTCCTTTTTCCTCAACCGAGGATTCCCCTCTACCGTGGTCGACACGGCCCTCGACCGTGTCCGTTCTATCTCCCGCACATCTGCCCTCACCCCTGCCCCTCCCTCCCGGAACCACAATAGGGTTCCCCTTGTCCTCACCTTTCACCCCACCAGCCTCCACATTCAACGGATCATCCTCCGCCATTTCCGCCACCTCCAGCGTGATCCCACCACCAAACACATCTTCCCCTCACCTCCCCTTTCAGCATTCCGTAGGGACCGCTCCCTCCGCGACACCCTAGTCCACTCCTCTACCACCCCCAGCACCCCTTCCCCTTCGCCCGGCACCTTCCCGTGCACGCGCAGGAGATGCAACACATGCCCTTATACCTCCCCTCTTCCCACTGTCCAGGGCCCCAAACACACCTTCAAGGTGAAAAAGCGATTTACTTGTACTTCCTGCAATTTAGTATACTGTATTCGCTGCTCACGATGTGGACTCCTCTACATTGGGGAGACCAAACGCAGATTGGGTGACCGCTTTGCGGAACACCTCCGTTCAGTCCGTAAGGGGGACCCCGAGCTCCCGGTGGCCTGTCACTTTAATTCACCGCTTCACTCCCACTCTGACCTCACCGTCCTCGGCCTATTACACTGTTCCACGGAAGCTCAGCGTAAGCTCGAGGAACAGCACCTCATCTTTCGTTTAGGCACGCTACAGCCCTCTGGACTCAATATCGAGTTCAACAATTATAGATCATAACCTCAGCTCCAATCACATTTATATTTTATTTTATCCACCCTTTTATTTGTCCCCCCCCACCTTTTTTTTCCTCCTAGAAGCTGGCAGCTGTCCTTCATTCTGCCAGTGGATTTCACACTTCATTCAGCCTTAATCTGTCACATTAACACCACCTCTAGCCTTGCATATCTCTTAATGTCTCTTAATGTCTCTTCATCTCCACCTTTGTTCCTTTATCCCCTCCCCCTTTTCCCAGCTTTACCCTGGCCTTAAATCTATTTGATTTCCGGCTCTTCCCAGTTCTGATGAAAGGTCATCGACCTGAAACGTTAACTCTCTTTCTCTCTCCACGGATGCTGCCTGGCCTGCTGAGTTTTTCCAGCGTTTTCTGTTGTTATTTTTGTAAACTTACAGTTAGGGCGGCCGCATGTCCGCGCTCGTCTTCTGAGGCAATTAGCAGATCATCCACGTATTGCAAAACAGTACTGCGATACGGGGCGATGTCTGCTGTTTCCAGCAGTGAACACATTATCCGGTGGAATATCGCCGGGCTATTATGGAACCCCTGGGGCAGTCGAGTCCATGTGTATTGTCTATTCCCTACGGTGAAGGCAAATTTATATTGGGATTCAGGATCCAAGTGTAAGGACCAAAATCTATTAGCTATGTCCAAAACTGTAAAAATCTTATGCTCTGGGTTCAACGCGTGTAAGATTGTGGATGGGCTCGCCACTATTGGGTGTAATTTGGGCGTCACCTTGTTTAATTCGGTGTAATCAATAGTCAGTCGGAATGACTTATCTGGTTTGGGAACTGGCCTTATGGGCGAGTTGGTTCTGCTTTCGGTAATCCTAATTATGCCTTTCTCTTCCAGCTCACGCACTATGCCTTGTACTGCTCCCCGTGCTTCGGGTTTAATGGGGTATTGCTTATGGGGCTTGTGCTCCGGACCTGGAACCATGATTGGCTCTATTTTTACCTGTCCGGTGTCTTGTTTTGTCTTTGCCCAAACCCCATCCATGATCTGGCATATGGCCCCGTATGGTGTCCGTTCTAATTCCCAATCCCTGCTTAAGGATGTTGCGCTTCCTACCTTTGCCAGGTTGGTGCATGGTTTATCTATGCTAACTTGGGACCAAACTATCTTATTTTGCGCGGAGTCCACCAATATATTGAATTCTTTTAGCAGATCTATTCCTAATATGGTGCCTTCGTTGTTTGGACACACGTAAAAGTGTGCGGGAAGGAGTTTCCCTGTTAACTCTAACATTTGTACTTCACTTTTATAGGCCTTAATTTTTGTCCCGCCCAGTCCTACTATATATATATTCCGTAGTTGTCGGAAAGGGTAAATCAATTAAAGATACTGATGCTCCGGTGTCAACTAGCATTTCACACGGTTGGCCCCCCAATAATGCCGCCACGTAGGCTCGGTTATCCGAGCCTCCCATTGCTGGGGCCGCCTCCCGTCATTGACCCTTTCGCTTTTTCTTGAGGTACTCCATAAAGTCCCTCTTATCCTCCGGACTGAGATAAGCGCCCTGTGTCTGGTCCACGTCTCCTTTCTTCTGCCAACAGTTGTGACTACGGTGTCCTAGCTTACCACAGTAGTCACATCGCCCCCCTTTTCCACTCCTTGCAGTCCTTTGCCATATGTCCCATTTCTCCACAAGTATAACAGCTCCCCTGGATCCTCCTGTATGATTGCGATGCCTGCCCTACTGCTACCTTCTCCTGTTTGATTTTTACACCTCCCTTCCCTGTGGGTTCAGGTCCCTTAGCATCTATCTGACATGCCCATTGAACCGCGAGAGCGTATGTAGGGGCGACCAACACTCCCAACTCTAGGATGGCTTGGTGTGCCGATGAGAGTCCGTCCTTAAACAGCTGGATAAAGGACTGGTCTGTTCGCTGTGGATTTGCTTGCCCTGACGATTCACAATAAGCATCAAACAATTGTTCTCCATACTCACTACTAGATTCTCCCTTTGATTGTTTTACTAATTGGATTTTCTCCAATTTATAGTAGGACCCCCAAGTGCTGCTTCTACTGCGATTTTAAAAGGCCCAAATGCTGCTTGTTGTGCCGCCTGTGCGACACCCGCAGCCACTGCATCGGCCCATGCTCCATCCTGCCTGCCTACAACGGGGTTTACATTTCTCCATTTGTCGGCTGGGCATGATGCCCTAACTAACTGATGGATATCCTTACAGTGTCAATCATGGATGTCCCATCTTCCCTCTAGGTTTCCCCAGAACTCGGCGTTCTGACTGCGGGGTTTGAGGGTTCCCAAATCTTTGAGAACGGCTTGTTTTTCAAGAGGCGTGAAAGCCCGATATCGACTGTTGGCTGCCGCTGGGTATCGTATTACGGGCGCCATCGGCACTACCGGAACATCCCCTTCGTTTTCGATTGGGGTCGAGGCATACGGTGGGGGCCTTTCTTTATCCTCACCATTTCTAATCCCTCTATTTGTCAATTCCATCCGTTCTATTATACTTTCTAATTCGGCTATTCTCTTTCCTTGTTCTTCCATCTGACTGGTCTTAACCCCTTTTGTTATCATTATTAACTGATGTATTAAAATTATTCCTGCCTTTCTAGTTTTCTTTTGTTTCTGCTTCTCCCACCACTCCCGTTGCGCCAGGGGTTTTCCTAGTGGATCCCATCCATCCTTCTTCATTTTATCAATAAAACCCTTTTGGTCCTCGGCGTAGAGCCGACTCATGGATCCTGGCGGGCCCCAATCTGTTTCCTCGCCCGCCGCCATAATGTATTCTTCTTTGTCTCTAGTTTATCGCGTTCCCGTCCGCCCTAGCAACTCGTTCTCAGAGGTTCTGCCTATAGTCTACCACTTGTATGATAGCGGCCTGACTTGTAACTATCTTGCTCTCAGAGGTGAAGGTTTCACTTGTCTCAGGTGCTTATTTCACTCGTCTCAGAGGTGATGTTTCACTTGTAGCCATTAATACATTATCACAATTCTTCACGTAGTACCATCCAATAGATCCCGCAACGCAACGCAGCAGAGAGGTTCTCACAAATTTTGTGTCTGTCTCGGATTCCCAACTAACTCTGGCCGTCACGTGGGGCCCAATCGCGCTCTTAATTTCGACTCAGCATGGGTCCTCGAGACATTTACATTCCGAAATAACACATCAGGCTTCAATCATCTTAACCACTATTAATACATTACAAACACTTCATGTGCCACCTAGGTTTTAATAAACTGTTTTCCTACCGTCACAGACACGAGATTCGTTTGATACTGCGTTAACGAACACACCCCCCTTCTGAGTGACCCAATTTCTGGGCGGTCAAAGATTTGACTACTCGCCCCGTTCACTGGTACAGGCGGTTTTCGGCTCTGAAGTATCCTGTTCGTGACGCCATTTGTTGTGGAGAAATTATTTCACTCCACTCTGTGTCATAGGTACAAGCAAACAGTGTATTAATGTTCAAAGATCTGTGGGAGAAGATGTCATAAACCCCTTGGCTTAGTGACTACTTCTTCTCGAAATTACAGCGGTATGAGATTCCTTTTATACATTATTCATCCAATCACATAGCCTTAGCAACAGATTTCTAATTATAATATATACGTTAGGTTCAAATGTTAATTCCCTACCGAAACTACAAGCATAGCGGTTTGCCTCACATTTGTCCATTCGGACTAGCCAGTCTAGCCAGTCATGCGGTGATTGTGTAATCGTTGTACTATTATTGACTTGGTGACCTCCTTAGTGGGCCACAATGTTGACCACAGATATTACTCATCGCACTGTCAGCGAAACCATTCTCTATTTACGAATTTACTTCTTACGGCACATTCTTTAATTTTACATTTCTTATTAAAACCGTGTAATAAATTTACTCCTACAGTGGCATCTCAAACCGATATCCAATGCTGAATATCATGAGGGTGACGACACCTCGGGGGACTGCAGTCTAGAGCACATCCACGGCAAAGTGCGGCAAAAACTGCAAAGTGTAGAAATGCAGTGGTCATCGGGGATTCGATAGTCAGGGGAACAGACAGGGGTCTCTGCAACCGCTGTCCCACAGGATGTGCTGCCTTCCTGCTGCCAGTGTAAAGGATGTCACTGAACAGCTGCAGAACATTTTGAGAGGGGAAGCCATAAGCCAGAATTCGTGGTCCATGTTGGGACCAATGAAGTAAGTAGCAAAATGGTTGAGGTCCTTCAGGAGCTGAGGATGAAGTTAAAGAGCAGAACCTCAAAGATAATAATCTGTGGCTTACTCCGAGTACCATTTGTTACTGAGTATAGGAGCAGTAAGATAAGAGAGGTTAACGGAGTGGCTCGAGAAATGGTGCAGGAAGGAGGGCTTTAGATTCCTGGGCCACTGGGACCAGTTCTGGGGCAGGAGGGAACTATTCACGGCGGAAGTTTGTTGCTCGACAGGGCTGGGACCAATGTCCTCACGTTTAATTAGTGCTGTGAGGAGGTTGAAACTAATTTGCAGGGGTATGGCCACCAGGATGAAGCATTAGAGAGAATATACAAAGTGCACAGACAACTTGGAGGGAAAACCCACACTAGAGTAAAGAGTAGTTCAGAAATAAAAGGGATTAGACAGGGGGAATTGCGTGGCAGACTAAGACAGTTTTGGAGTGAGTAAATGCACGGTGTATGGTAAATAAGGCTGCTGAGCTGCTTCCAATGCAAGAAATTCTGGTTGATGTAAATTGTGTGAAAGCCTCTAGTTGTGGACACGAGGCAATCACATCAACAATTGTTTTTAAATAAAAATTCTGACCAATTTCATGTATGCGTAACCACGAATAAACAGAAATGCTATTGTTGTGTGTGGAGTTGTTTTAAGCAATTAATGAAATTTAATATTATTGGACATTATTAAATTTAAGGTTCTGAATTTTAAGTGAATGTTTCTCCACGGTGACAGTGACAGAGATCATCAGGTAGTGACGAATTAACCAATTGGGCGCTAGGCAAGACACAATGGATTGTCTCTTGTTTCTTTTAATCAAAAATGAGAAGTCGCACAACACCAGGTTATAGTCCAACAGATTTATTTAAAATTACAAGCTTTCGGAGCTGTCGCCCCTTCGTCAGGCAAAGTTACTGTGAGAGAATCTATCAGAATTCACAGAATATAAAAACACAGAGAAAATGCATAGATTAAATCTTTCCCTACATCAAAGACACACTAAGAGCACAGCCAAGACAATGAGATGTGTCCCAGGGGGTCCAACGCGTCAGAACACCAGCTGGCTGCATATCCTCTCCATTTTTTGTGTTTGTTTCTTGTGTTTGTTTGTTTTTTTAAAAACTGGAAATTCGTTGCCGGTCTTTCCAGTTTGTAAAAAAAAAAACAAACACAAGAAACAAACACAAAAAATGGAGAGGATATGCAGCCAGCAGGTGTTCTGACGCGTTGGACCCCGTGGGACACATCTCATTGTCTTGGCTGTGCTCTTAGTGTGTCTTTGATGTAGGGAAAGATTTAATCTATGCATTTTCTCTGTGTTTTTATATTCTGTGAATTCTGATAGATTCTCTCACAGTAACTTTGCCTGACGAAGGGCCGACAGCTCCGAAAGCTTGTAATTTTAAATAAATCTGTTGGACTATAACCTGGTGTTGTGCGACTTCTCATTTTTGTCCACCCCAGTCCAACGCCGGCATCTCCGCATCATTCTTTTAATCAGAGGGACAGAAGGGTGTTGATGGTGCAAGATTAGTGGGTGGGTACAAGTCTTCTCCGGCAAGTCGGCCACAGCCTCGTGGACGGCCAAGACCCTATTTAGAGAGGTATTCTCCAGATGGGTCAGGGAATTCATTGTTCTGGTCAGGTAATGCTAGCCGCTCTGAAATTGTTTGGAATTGAAGGGAAATGGCATGTGACCCACAACCCGCAATCATTGGGAATTGTGGAAAGAATGAACCGTACGGTGAAGTTGGCCCTGCGAAAGGAATTAAACAATCAGCACACTAAGTGGATGATAAACTTCCACTAATCCTTATGGGGCTACGTACGTAGCAAATCCAAAGTAACGGGGCACTCCCCTCATGAATTGGTAACGGCGAGCCCCATGAGAACCCCCACACACCTGTTGGTCCCACTCTGACTGATAAACAAATTAAAGAAGTCACTCTGGACAAATACCTGAGTGACCTGTGGGCAACTTTGAAAGAACCGAACTTGAGGACAGCCCACACCATTGGGAAGGTACACCAACACAACCGATTACACCTGGCTCCGGGTAACACTCAGGAGTGGGAAGTAGAGAGCCAGGTAATGGTACGAAACTGTGCGAGAGTGGGAATATTGAACCCCACTGCAAGGGGCCGTATAACTTTGTTGACAAAGCTTGTCCAATGGTATATGCGGTTCAGTTACCCAAAAATCAAATGGTTTCACATATACCAGATGAAGCTTTTTCAGCCCACAAGCAGGTCAAGAAGACAGCAAACCACGATCATGAGCAAGAGAGATTGAATCCGCTCCAATGGGATGAAGAAGAAGGGGTGCCTAATGGGACACCACCACCGAATGAGGTGCCCTTGCCGGAAGTGGCGCCTCCACAGGTACAATATGATTCAAATGAAGGTGGACAGGACAATGGAGCTGTAGAAAGCTCCTCGCCCCAGGTCCGGAACCAGCTCCTGTCGACAGATGAGTCCAACAGACCCCTCGACGTAAACATAGCAACATAGAAGATAGGAGCAGCAGTAGGCCATTCGGCCGCTCGAGCCTGCTCCGCCATTTAATGAGATCATGGCTGATCATCCAAATTCAGTAGCCTGTCCCTGCTTTCTCCCCATATCCCTTGATCACTTTAACCTTAAGAAATATATCTTTCTCCTTCTTGAATGTATTTAATGAATTGGCCTCAACTGCCTTCTGTGGTAGAGAATTCCACATGTTCACCACTCTCTGGGTGAAGAAATTCCTCCTCATATCAGTCCTAAATGGCTTAGCCCTTTTCCTTAGAGTGTGAACCCTGGTTCTGGACTCCCCCGCCATCGGGAACATCCTTCCTACATCTAGTCTGTCTAGTCCAGTTAGAATTGTATAAGTTTCAATAAGATCCCGTCTCATTCTTCGAAACTCTAGCGAATATAAGCAAAATCGACCCAATCTCTCTTCTAACGTCATTCCTGCCATCCCAGGTATCAGTCAGGGAAATCTGCGCTGCACTCCCTCCATGGCAAGAACATCCTTCCTCAGATAAGGCGACCAATACTGCACACAATATTCAAGGTGTGGTCTCACCAAGGCCTTGTACAACTGCAGCAAGACATCCTTGCTCCTGTACTCGAATCGTCTCGCTATGAAGGCCAACATACCATTTGACTTGTTAACCGCCTGCTGCACCTGCATGCTAACATTCAGCGACTGCTGCACAAGGACACCCAGATCTCGTTGCACTTCCCCTTTTCCCAATCTATTGCTGTGCAGATATTAATCTGCCTTCCAGTTTTTGCCACCAAAGTGGATAACCTCGCATTTATCCACGTTATACTACATCTGCCATGCATCTGCCCAATCACCCAACCTGTCCAAATCATACTGGAGTTTCTGTGCATCCTCCTCACAGCACTCACGTCCACCCAGCTTTGTGTCTTCTGCAAACATAGAGATAATACATCTACTTCCCTCGGCTAGATCATTAATATATATTGTGAATAGCTGGGGACCTCGCACCAATCCCTGCGGTACCCCACTAGTCAATGCCTGCCACTCGGAAAAAGACCCATTTATTCCAAGTCTTTGCTTCCTGTCTGCTAACCAGTTCTCGATCCAAATCAGTACCTTATCCCCAATCCCATGTGCTTTAACTTTGCACGCTAATCTCTTATGCGGGACCTTATCGAAAGCCTTCTGAAAGTTTAAATACATCACATCTACAGGTTCTCCCTTATCCATTTTACCAGTTACATTTAATTGTTAATTGTTAATTTACACATGGTATACTGTACAGCAGTGACAAAGGTTACAAAAACTTGTTAATTACAAATGGTATCCTCTACAGGAGGGAATAACCTTACAGTTAATTGTTAATTTACACATGTCATCCTCTGTAACGGCAAATAAAGATACAGGTAATTGGTAATTTACACATGGTATCCTGTACACAACAGAATAAAGTTACAGTTAATTGTTAGGTTACACATTGTATCCTCTACACTACGGAATAAAGTTACAGTTAATTGATAATTTACACATGGTATCCTCCACACCAGGGAAAAAAGTAACAGATAATTGTCAGTTTACACACGGTATCCTCTACACCCAGGAAAAAAGTTACAGTTAACTGTACATTTACACAAGGTATCCTTTACACCGCGGAATAAAGGTACAGTTAATTGTTAATTTACACATGGTATCCTGTACACCAGGGAATAAAGTTACATTTGTTTGTTAATTTATACATGGTATCCTCTGCACCGGGGAATAAAATTACTGTTAATTGTAAATTTATACATGGTATCCTCTACACCGGGGAATAAAGGTACAGTTAATTGTTAATTGAACATATTATCCCCTACAACATGGAAGAAGTTACAGATAATTGTTAATTTACACATGGTATCCTTTAAACCAGTGAAGAAAGTTACAGTTAATGGGCAATGTATACATTGTATCCTGTACATCAGGGAATAAAGTTAAAGTTAATTGATAATTTACACATCGCATCCTCTACATCAGTGAATAAAGTTACAGTTAATAGTTAATTTAACATGGTATAATCTACACCAAGGAATAACGTTACAGTTAATTGTTAATTTACACATGGTATCTTGTACAGTAGGGAACAAAGTTACAGTTAACTGTAAAATTATACATGGTATCCTCTGCACCGTGGAATAAAGTTACAGTTAATTGTTAATTTACACATGATATCCTCTACATCGGAGATTAAATTACTGTTAATTGTTAATTTACACCTGGTATCCCCACACCGGGGAATAAAGTTACAGTAAATTTTTAATTTACACATGTTATCGTCTACACCGGGGAATAAATTTCATTTAATTGTTAATTTAAACCTTGGTATCCTCTATACTGGGGAATAAAGTTACATTTAATTGTTAATTTACACATGGTATCCTCCACACCAGGGGATAAAGTTACAGTTTATTGATAACTTACACATGGTATCCGCTACACCGCGGAAATAAGTTACAGTTCACTGTTAATTTACACATGGTATACTCTACAACAGGAAATAAAGTTAAATGTAATTGTTAATTTAAACATAGTATACTCTACACCAGGTAAAAAAGTTACAGTTAATTGATAATATACAAATAGTATCCTCTGCACCGGGGAATAAATTTACAGTTAATTTTTAATTGCACATGTAATCAGCTGCACCACAGAAGAAGTTAACAGTTAATTGTTTATTTACACATGGTATCCTTGACACTAGTGAATAAAGTTACAATTAATTGTGAACTTACGCATGGTATCCTCCACACCTGGGAATCCTCTATACAGGGGAATAAAGTTACATTTAATTATTAATTTACACTTAGTATCCTCCACACCAGGAATAGAAACATAGAAACATAGAAACTAGGAGCAGGAGTAGGCCATTCGGCCCGTCGAGCCTGCTCCACCATTCAATACGATCATGGCTGATCATCCAAATCCAGTACCCTGTCCCTGCTTTCTCACACAGAATCCCCATCGAGCCTGCACCGAAACATATCCCACCCTATCCCCGTAACCCCACGTATTTAATTCCCCCTAACATATCCCTTCCTATCCTATCCCCGTAACCCCACATATTTAATCCCCCCCTAACACTAAGGGTCAATTTATCATAGCCAAATCAACCTAACCCGCACATTTTTGGACTGTGGGAGGAAACCGGAGCACCCGGAGGAAACCCACGCAGACACGGGGAGAATGTGCAAACTCCACACAGACAGTCACCCGAGGCCAGATTCGAACCCGGGTCCCTGGCGCTGTGAGGCACCAGTGCTAACCACTATGCCACCGTTGTTTATTTTTATTGATAACTTACACATGGTATCCACTACACCGCGGAAATCAGTTACAGTTAACAGTTAATTTACACATGGTATACTCTACAACAGGAAATAAAGTTAAAGTTAATTGTTAATTTAAACATAGTATACTCTACAGCAGGGAATAAGGTTACAGTTAATTGATAATTTACACATGGTATCCTCCACACCTGATAATAATTTTACATTTAATTGTTAATTTATACATGGTATCCTCTACACCGGTGAATAAAGTTATAGTTAATTGTTAAGTTACACATCGTATTCGCAATAAAAGGGAAGACAGTTACAGTTAATTAAAAAATTAAAAAAGGTATTCTCTACACCAGGGAATAAATTTACAGTTATTTTTCAATTTACACATGGTATCCTCTGCACCGGCGAATAAATTTACAATTAGTTGTTAATTGCACATGTAATCAGCTACACCATGGAAGAAGTTACAGTTAATTGTTAATATACACATGATATCCTTTACACTAGTGAATTAAGTTACAATTAATTGTGATTTTAAACATGGTATCCTCCACACCTGCTAATACAGTTACAGTTAATGGGCAATGTATACATTGTATCCTGTACATCAGGGAATACAGTTACAGTTAATTGTTAATTTACACGTGGTATACACTACACCAAGGAATAACGTTACAGTCAATTGTTAATTTACACATGGTATCTTGTACACTAGGGAATAAAGTTACAGTTAACTGTAAAATTACACATGGTATCCTCTGCACCGGGGAATAAAGTTACAGTTAATTGTTAATTTACATATGATATCCTCTACATCGGAGATTAAATTACTGTTAATTGTTAATTAACACCTGGTATCCCGCACACCGGGGAATAAAGTTACAGTGTATTTTTAATTATCCTCTACACCAGGGAATAAATTACATTTAATTGTTAATTTACACATGGTATTCTCCACACCAGGGAATAAAGTTACATTTAATTGTTAATTTACACATGGTATCCTCTGCACCGGAGAAAAATTTTACAGTTAAATGCTAATTTACACTTTGTATCCTCTAAAGCAGGGAAAAAAATTACAGATAATTGTTAATGTACACATGGTATCCTCTACATCGGGGAATAAAGTTACTATTAATTGTTAATTTAATCATGGTATCCTCTACACCATGGAATAATGTAACAATTATTTGTTAATTTACACATGGTATTCTCGACAGCAAGAAATATGGTTTCAGTTAATTCATAATTTACAGAAAGTATCCTCTGCACCAGGGAAGAAAGTTACAGTTAAATGTTAATTTACAAATTTTATCCTCTACACCGGGGAATAAAGTTACAGTTATTTGTTACTTTACACATGGTATCATTTACAACATGGAATAAAGTTACAGTACATTGTTAATTCATAAATTGTATCCTCTACACCGGGGAATAAAGTTACAGTTAATTGCTAATATATACATGGTATCCTCAACAACAGGAAATAATGTTACATTAAATTGAGAATTTCCAGAAGGTGTCCTCTACACCGGGGAATAAAGTTACAGTTAATTGTTAATTTAAACATGGTATCCTCTGCACCAGGGAATAAAGTTACAGTTTATTATGAATTTACACATGGCATAATCTGCACCGGGGAATAAAATTACAGTTAAATGTAAATTTGCATATGGTATCCTCTATAACAGGGAATAAAGTTACTGTTATTTCTCAATTTACACATGGTGTCCTCTGCACCGGAGAATAATTGTACATTTTGTAATAACGTTGCAGTTAATTGTTAATTTACACATGGTATACTTTACACCATGGAATAAAGTTACAGTTAATTGTTAATTTACAAATTGTAGCCTCTACACCGGGATATAAAGTTACAGATCATTGATAATTTACACATGGTATCCTCTACAACAGGCTATAAAGTAACGATTAATTGTTAATTTACACATGGTGACCTCTACACCGGTGTATAAAGTTACAGTTCATTGCTAATTTACACATGGTATCCTGTACTCCAGGTTATAAAGTTACATTAATTTTTAATTTACACATGTTATCCTCTACACAGTTGAATAAAGTTACAGTTAATTGTTAATTTACACATGGTATCCTCCACACCGCGGCATAAAGTTACAGTTAATTGTTAATTTACTTACTGTATCCTCCACACCAGGGAATAAAGTTAAAGTTATTTCTTAATTTACACACGGTAACCACCACCCCGGGGAATATAGTTACAGTTAATTGTTGATTTACACATGGTATCCTCCACAGCAGTGAATAAAGTTACTGTTAATTGTAATTTACACATGGTATCCTCTACACCAGTGAATAAAGTTACAGTTAATTGTTCATTTACACCTGGCATCCTCTACACCGGGGAAAAAAGTTACAGTTAATTGTTAATTTACACATGGTATCCGCTGCACCGGGCAATAATGTTACAGATAATTGTACATTTACACATGGTATCCTCGACACCTGATATTAATGTTACAGTTAATTGTTAATTTACACATGGTATCCTCTACACCGTGGCATAAAGTTACCGTTAATTGTTAGTTGACACTTGGTATCCTCTACACCAGGGAATAAAGTTACAGATAATTGTTAATTTACACATGGTATCCTCGACACCTGATATTAATGTTACAGTTAATTGTTAATTTACACATGGTATCCTCCACAACGGAGCATAAACTTACATTTAATTGTTAATTTACGCATTGTATCCTCTACAACGGTGAATACAATTACAGTTAATTGTTAATTTATGCATGGTATCCTCTTCAACGGCGAATAAAGTTACAGTTAATTGTTAGTTTACAAATGGTATCCTCCAGAACGTTGAATAAAGTTGCAGTTAATTGTTAATTTACAGATGGTATCATCTACACCGGGAAATAAAGTTGCAGTTAATTGTTAATTTAGACATGGTATCCTCTACAGCATTGAATGCATTTACAGTTAAATGTTAATTTACACATCTTATCCTCAGCAGCAGTGAATAAAGTTACAGTTATTTGTGAATTTACACATGGTATCCTCTACAACGTTGAATAAAGTTGCAGTTAATTGTTAATTTACACATGGTATCCTCTACACCGGGGAACAAAGTTACACTTAATTGTTAATATACACATGGTATCCTCTACACCAAGGATTAAAGTTACATTTAATTGTTAATTTACACATGATATCCTCTACAGCAGTGAATAAAGTTACAGTTAATTGTTAATTTACACATGGTATCCTCTGCAACTGGGAATAATCTTACAGTTAATTGTTAATTTACACATGGTAACCTCTGCACCGGGGAATAAAGTTATAGTTAATTGTTAATTTACACATGGTATCCTGTACACCGGGGAATAAAGGTACAGATAATTTTTAATTTACACATGGTTTCCTCCACATCAGTGAATAATGTTGCAGTTAATTGTTAATTTATATATGGTATCCTCTGCACTGGGGAATCAAGTTTTAGTTAAATGTTAATTTACACATGCTATCCTCTGAACCAATGAATAAATTTACAGTTAATTGTTAATTTGCACATGCTCTCCTCTACACCGGGGAATAAAGTTACAGTTAATTGTTAATTTACACATGGTATCCTCCACAACACTGAATAAAGTTACAGTTAATTGTTAATTTACTTATGGTATCCTCCACACCGGGGAATAAAGTTACAGTTAATTGTTAATTTACACATGGTATCCTCTGCACCAGGCAATAAAGTTACACTTAATTGTTAATTTACACATGGTATCCTCCACACCGGGGAATAAAGTTACAGTTAATTGTGAATTTACACATGGTATCCACTACACCAGGGAACAAAGTTACAGTTAATTGTTAATTTACACATGGTATCCTCTGCAGCAGAGAATAAAGTTACAGTTAATTGTTAATTTAAAAATAGTATCCTCTACACCGGGGAATAATGTTACAGTTTATTGTTAATTTACACATGGTATCCTCTACACCAGGGAATAAAGTTATGGTTAATTGTTAATTTAGACATGGTATCCTCTGCACCAAGGATTAAAGTTACAGTTAATTGTTAATTTACACATGGTATCCTCTGCAATTGGGAATAATCTTACAGTTAATTGTTAATTTACGCATGGTATCCTCTGCATTGGGGAATAAAGTTACAGTTAATTGTTAATTGACACATGGTATCCTCTGCACCGGGGAATAAAGTTACAGTGAATTGTTATTTTACAAATGGTATCCTCTACACCGGGGAATAAAGGTACAGCTTATTGTTAATTTACACATGGTATCCTCTACACGAGGGAATAAAGTTATAGTTAATTGTTAATTTACACATGGTATACTCTGCACCAAGGATTAAAGTTACAGTTATTTGTTAATTTACATATGGTATCCTCTGCAGCAGTGAATAAAGTTACAGTTAATTGTTAATTTCCACATGGTATCCTCTGCAACTGGGAATAATCTTACAGTTAATTGTTAATTTACACATGGTATCTTCTGCAGTGGGGAATTAAGTTATAGTTAATTGTTAATTTACACTTGGCATCCTGTACACCGGGGAATAAAGGTACAGATAATTGTTACTTTACACATGGTATCATCTACACCAGGAAATAAAGTAAAAGTTAATTGTTAATTTACACATGGTATCCTCAACAGAAGTGAATAAAGTTTACAGTCAATTTTTAATTTACACATGGAATCTTCTACACCGGGGAATAAAGATACAGTTAACTGATAATTTACACATGTTGTCCTCTACACCCAGGAAACAATGTTTCAGTTAATTGTTAATTTACACATTGTATCCTCAACAGCAGTGAATAAAGTTAGAGTTAATTGTTAATTTACACATGGTAACTTCTACGACAGGGAATAAAGTTACAGTTAATTTTTAATTTACACATGGAATCCTCTACACCAGGGAATAAAGTTAGAGGTAATTGTTAATTTACACATGGAATCTTCTAAACCAGGAAATAAAGTTACAGTTAATTGTTAATTTACACATGGTATCCTCCACACCGGGTAATAAATTTACAGTTAATTGTTAATTTACACAGGGGATCCTCTACACCAGGTGATAAAGAAACAGTTAATTGTTAATTTACACATGGTATCCTCAACAGCAGTGAATAAAGTTACAGTCAATTTTTGATTTACACATGGAATCTTCTACACCGGGGAATAAAGTTACAGTTAACTGTTAATTTACACATGTTATCCTCTACAACCAGGAAACAATGTTACAGTTAATTGTTAATTTACACATGGTATCCTCAACAGCAGTGAATAAAGTTAGAGTTACTTGTTAATTTACATATGGAATCTTCTACGCCAGGGTGTAAAGTTGCAGTTAATTTTTTAATTTACACATGGAATCCTCTCCACCAGGGAATAAAGTTAGAGTTAATTGTTAATTTACCCATGGAATCTTCTACACCAGGGAATAAAGTTACAGTTAATTGTTCATTTACACACGGTATCCTCTACACCAGAGATAAAAATTTAGAGCAAATTGATAATTTACTGATGGTATCCCCTGGAGAAGTGAATAAAGTTACAGTTAATTGTTAATTTACACATGGTATCCTCTACACCGGGAAACAAAGTTACAGTTAATTGTTAATTTACACACGGTATCCTCTACACCAGAGATAAAAATTTAGAGCAAATTGATAATTTACTGATGGTATCATCTGCAGAAGTGAATAAAGATACCGTTAATTGTTAATTTATACATGGTATCCTCTGCACCAGTGAACAAAGTTACAGTTAATTGTTAATTTACACAAAGGATCCTCTGCACCAGGGAATAAAGTTACAGTTAATTGTTAATTTAGACATGGCATCCTTTACACCAGGGAATAAAGTTACAGTTAATTGTTAATTTAAACATTGTATCCTCTGCACTGGTGAATAAAGTTACAGTTAATTGTTAATTTACACATGGTATCCTCTACACCGGGGAATAAAGTTACAGTTAATCGTTAATTTACACATTGTATCCGTACTGCGGCGAATAAAGTTACAGTTATTTGTTAATTTACATATGGTATCCACCACACCAGAGAATAAAGTCACAGTTAATTGTTAATTTAAACATTGTATCCTCTACACGGGTGAATAAAGTTACAGTTAATTTTTAATTTACACATGGTATCCTCTGCTCCATTGAATAAAATTACAGTTATTTGTTAATTTACACATGGTATCCTCTACACCTGGAAATAAAGTTACAGTTAATTGTTAATTTACACATGGTATCCTCTACTCCTGGAAATAAAGTTACAGTTAATTGTTAATTTACACATGGCATCCTCTACACCGGGAAATAAAGTTACAGTTAATTGTTAATTTACACATGGAATCCTTTACACCAGGAAATAAAGTTACAGTTAATTGTTATTTTACACATGGTATCCTCTACAGCGGGAAATAAATTTGTAGTTAATTGTTATTTTACACATGGTATCCTCTACAGCGGGAAATAAATTTGTAGTTAATTGATAATTTACTGATGGTATCCTCTGCAGAAGTGAATAAAGATACAGTTAATTGTTAATTTACACATGGTATCCTCTGCACCAGTGAACAAAGTGACAGATAATTGTTAATTTACACATGGTATCCTCTGCACCAGTGAATAAATATACAGTTAATTGTACATTTAAACCTGATATCCTCTGCACCGGGGAATAAATTTACGGTTATGTGTTAATTTACGCATGGCATCCTCTACACCATGGAATAAAGTTACAGTTAATTGTTAATTTACACTTGGTATCCTCCACACCGGGGAATAAAGTTACAGTTAATTGTTAATTTACACATGGTAATCCTCTGCACCAGTGAACAAAGTTACAGTTAATTGTTAATTTATACCTCATATCCTCAACAACGGGGAATAAAGTTACTGTTATGTGTTAATTTACGCATGGCATCCTCTACACCGGGGAAAGTTACAGTTAGTTTTTAATTTACACATGGTATCCTCTGCTCCAGTGAATAAAGTTACAGTTAATTGTTAATTTACACATGGTATCCTCTACACCAGGGTATAAAGTTACAGTTAATTGATAATTTCAACATTGTATGCACCATACCAGGGAACAAATTTACAGTTATTTGTTAATTTACAAATGGTATCCTCTACACCGGGAAATAAAGTTACAGTTAATTATTAATTTTCACATGGAATCCTATACATCAGGAAATAAAGTTACAGTTAATTGTTAATTTACACATTGTATCCTCTACACCGGGAAATAAAGTTACAGTTAATTGTTAATTTACACATGGAATCCTTTACATCAGGAACTAAAGTTACAGTTAATTGTTAATTTACACATGGTATCCTCTGCACCAGTGAATAATGTTACAGTTAATTGTTAATTTAAACATGATGTCCTCTGCACCAGGGAATAATGTTACTGTTAACTGATAATTTTAACATGGTATCCGCTGCACCAGGTAAAAAAGTTACAGTTAATTGTTAATTTACACATGGAATCCTCTCCACCGGGAAATAAAGTTACAGTTAATTGTTAATTTACATATGGTATCCTCTACACTAGAGATAAAAATTTAGAGCAAATTATTAATTTACTGATGGTATCCTCTGCAGAAGTGAATAAATTTACAGTTAATTGTTAATTTACACATGGTATCCTCCACGCAAGTGAATAAAGGTACAGTGAATTGTTAATTTACACATGGTATCCTCTACAACTGGGAACAAAGTTACAGGAAATTATTAAGTTTAACATTGTCTCCTCCACACAAGGGGAATAAATTAGCAGTTAATTGTTAATTTGCACATGGTATCCTCTGCTCCAGGAAATAAAGTTACAGTAAATTGTTAATTTAAACATTGTATCCACTACACCGGGGAATAAAGTTGCAGTTAATTGTTAATTTACACATGGTATCCGCTGCACCAGGGAAAAAAGTTACAATTAATTGTTAATTTACACATGGTATCCTCTACACCGGGAAATAAAGTTACAGTTAATTGTTAATTTACAAATGGTGTCCTCTGCACCGGGGAATAAAGTTAAAGTTAATTGTTAATTGACACGTGGTATCCTCTGCAGCAATGAATAAAGTTACCGTTAATTGTTAATTTCCACATGGCATCCTCTGCAACTTGGAATAATCTTACAGTTAATTGTTAATTTACACATGGTATCCTCTGCAGTGGGGAATAAATTTACAGTTAGTTGTTAATTTACACATGGTATCCTCTGCACCGTGGAATAAAGTTATAGTTAATTGTTAATTTACACATGGTATCCTATACACCGGGGAATAAATGTACAGATAATTGTTAATTTACACATGGTGTCCTCGACACCGCGGCATAAAGGTACAGTTATTTTTTAATTTACACATGGAATCTTCTACACCAGGTAATAAAGTTACAGTTAATTGTTATTTTACACATGGTATCCTCTGCACCAGTGAATATATTTACAGTTAATTGTTCATTTGCACGTGGTTTCCTCCACACCGGGGAATAAATTTACAGTTAATTGATAATTTACTCATGGAATCTTCTACCCCATGGAATAAAGTTACAGTTAATTTTTAATTTACACAATTTATCCTCTACACCGGGGAATAATGTTACAGATAATTGTAAATTTACACATGGTATTCTCTACACCACGGAATAAAGTTACAGTTAATTGTTAATTTACATATGGTATCCTCTACACCGGGAAATAAAGTTATAGTTAATTGTTAATTTACACATGGTATCCTCCACACCGGGGAATAATGTCACAGTTAATTGTTAATTTACACATGGTATCCTCTGCACCAGTGAACAAAGTTACATTAATTGTTAATTTACACGTGGTATCCTCTGCACCAGTGAATAAAGTTACTGTTAATTGTTAATTTACACATGATATCCTCTACACTGGGGAATAAAGTTACAGTTAATTCTTCATTTACTCATGATACCCTCGACAGCAGTGAATAAAGTTAAAGTTAATTGTTAATTTACACATGGTATCCTCCGCACAAGTGAATAAATTTACAGTTAATTGTTAATGTACACATGGTGTCCTCTACACCGGGAAATGAAGTTACAGTTAATTCTTAATTTACACATGGTATCCTCCACACTGAGAAATGAAGTTACAGTCAATTATTTATTTACACACGGTATCCTCGACACCAGCGAAAAAAGTTACAGTTAATTGTAAATTTAAACATGATATCCTCTGAACCAGGGAATAAAATTACAGTTAATTGTTAAATTACACATGAAATCCTCTACAACAGTGAATAAAGTTACAGTTAATTGTTAATTTACACATGGTATACTCTACACCAGCGGAATAATTTACAGTTAATTGTTAATTTACACATGGTATCCTCTACAGAAGGTAACAAAGTTACAGATTATTGTTAATTTACACAAGGTATCCTTTACACCAGGGAATAAAGTTACTGTTTACTGTTAATTTACACATGGTGTCCTCCACACCGGGGAATAATGTTACTTTTAATTGTAAATTTACACATGGTATCCTCTACACCAGGGAATAAAGGTACAGTTAATTGTTAATTTACACATGGTATCCCCTACACCGAGGAATAAAGTTACAATTAATTGTTAATTTACACATGGTATCCTCTACACCGGGGAATAAAGTTATAGTTAATTGTTAATTTACACATGGTATGCTCCACACCGGGGAGTAATGTCACAGTTAATTGTTAATTTACACATGGTATCCTCTGCACCAGTGAACAAAGTTACATTAATTGTTAATTTACACATGGTATCCTCTGCACCAGTGAATAAAGTTACAGTTAATTGTTAATTTACACATGATATCCTCTACACCGGGGAATAAAGTTACAGTTAATTCTTCATTTACTCATGATATGCTCGACAGCAGCGAATAAAGTTAAATTTAATTGTTAATTTACACATGGTATCCTCCGCACAAGTGAATAAATTTACAGTTAATTGTTAATGTACACATGGTGTCCTCTACACCGGGAAATGAAGTTACAGTTAATTCTTAATTTACACATGGTATCCTCCACTGCGAGAAATGAAGTTACAGTTGATTCTTTATTTACACACGGTATCCTCGACACCAGGGAAAAACGTTACAATTAATTGTAAATTTAAACATGATATCCTCTGCACCAGGGAATAAAATTACAGTTAATTGTTAAATTACACATGAAATCCTCTACAACAGTGAATAAAGTTACAGTTAATTGTTAATCTACACATGGTATACTCTACACCAGCGGAATCATTTACAGTTAATTGTTAATTTACACTTGGTATCCTCTACAGAAGGTAATAAAGTTACAGATTATTGTTAATTTACACAAGGTATCCTTTACACCAGAGAATAAAGTTACAGTTTACTGTTAATTTACACATGGTGTCCTCCACACCGGAGAATAATGTTACAGTTAATTGTAAATTTACACATGGTATCCTCTACACCAGGAAATAAAGGTACAGTTAATTGTTAATTTACACATGGTATCCCCTACACCGAGGAATAAAGTTACATTTAATTGTGAATTTACACGTGGTATCCTCTACACCGGGGAATAAAGGTACAGTTAATTGTTAATTTACACATGGTATCCTCTACACCCAGGAAACAAAGTTACTGTTAATTGTGAATTTACACATGGTATCCCCTACACCGAGGAATAAAGTTACAGTTAATTGTTAATTTACACATGGTATCCTCTACACCGGGGAATAAAGGTACAGTTAATTGTTAATTTACACATGGTATCCTCTACACCAGAGAAACAATTTAGAGCAAATTGATAATTTACTGATGGTATCCTCTGCAGCAGTGAATAAAGTTACTGTTAATTGTTAATTTTCACATGGTATCCTCCACACCGGGGAATAATGTTACAGTTAATTGTTAATTTACACATGGTATCCTTTAAACCAGGGAATAACGTTTCAGTTAATTGCTAATTTACACATGGTATCCTCTACACCAGGGAATAAAGTTACAGTTAATTGTTAATTTCCACATGGAATCCTCTACAACAGGGGATAACGTTACAGTTAATTGTTAATTGACTCATGGTATCCGCTACACCTGGGAATAAAGTTGCAGTTAATTTTTAATTTATACATGGTATCCACCACACCAGGGAACAAAGTTAAAGTTAATTGTTAATTTACACGTCGTATCCTCTACACCGGTGAATAAAGTTACAGTTAATAGTTTTCTAGAGTCTCCGTGGTGTAGCGGGGACTGCTGTTCAGCAAGAGTCCTTGAATATATCATTTAATTGAAGTGAAATTGGTGGGATTCAATTGGTTTAATTTTAATTAATTAATTAAAGGGTAAGTCATGGCAGCAGAGCTCGGCGCCGTGATATGCTCCTCCTGCAATATGTGCGAATTCAGGGACACTACCATGTGTGTGGGAAATGTATCCAGCTGCAGCTACTGACGGACCGCATTGCGGCGCTGGAGCTGCGGATGGATGCATTTTGGAGCATTCGCGACGCTGAGAACGTCGTGAATAACACGTTTAGCGAGTTGGTCACACCGCAGGTAAAGGGTGTACAGGCAGGAAGTGAATGGGTGAACACCAGGCAGAGTAAGAGGTGCAGGCAGGTAGTGCATGGGTCCCCTGTGGCCATCCCCCTCTCAAACAGATATACCTCTTTGGATGCTGTTGGGGGGGATGACTTATCAGGGGAAGGCGGCAGCAGCCAACTTCCTGGCATCATGGGTGGCTCTGCTGCACAGGCTGGGAGGAAAAAGTGTGGAAGAGCTATAGTGATAGGGGATTCAATTGTAAGGGGAATAGATAGGCATTTCTGCGGCCGCAATCGAGACTCCAGGTTGGTGTGTTGCCTCCCTGGTCCAAGGGTCAAGGACGTCTTGGAGCGTCTGCAGAACATTTTCGAGGGGGAGGGAGAGTAGCCAGTTGTCGTGGTGCACATAGGCGTCAACGATATAGGTAAAAAAACGGGATGAGGTCCGAAAAGCAGAATATAGGGAGTTAGGAGGTAAATTAAAAAAGAGGACCTCAAAGGTAGTAATCTCAGGATTGCTACCAGTGCCACGTGCTAGTCAGAGTAGAAATAGGAGCATATTTCAAATGAATACGTGGCTAGAGGAAAGGTGCAATGGGGAGGGATTCAAATTCCTTGGACATTGAAAATGGTTCTGGGGGAGGTGGGACCAGTACAAACGGGACGGTCTGCTCCTGGGCAGGGCCGGGACCGATGTCCAAGGTGGAGTGTTTGCTAGTGCTGTTGGGGAGGTTTTAAACTAAAGTGGCAGGGGGTTGGGAACCTGAGCAGGGAGACAGAGGAAAGGGAAACAAGGATAAAAGCTAAAGACAGGAAGGAGAAAAACTAAAGTAGAAGGCAAAGAACTCAACGGTTTAAATCAAACATGGTCACAGTAAATAATAATTCATATAGGTCTGAGAGCGTTAAAAAAACAAGCCTGGAGGATTTGTGTCTTAATGCAAGGAGCATTCGGAACAAGGTGGATGAATTATCTGCGCAAATAGAGGTAAATGAATACGATTTGATTGGGATTACAGAAACATGGCTCCAGGGTGGCCAAGGCTGGGAACTCAACTTCCAGGGCTATTCAATATTTAGGAAAGATAGGCAAAAAAGAAAGGAAGGTGGGGTAGCTTTGCTGGTTAAAGAGGGGATTAACACAATTGAAAGGAAGGATATTAGCTCTGATGATGCTGAATCTGTATGGGTCGAACTGAGAAACAAGAAGGGGCAGAAAACGTTAGTGGGAGTGGTATACAGACCTCCAAACCGTAATACGGAGGTTGGGTCGGCATTAAAAGGGAAATTAGAGAAGCATGCAGTAAGGGCACAGCAGTCATTATGCGTGACTTTAATTTACATATAGATTGGGCTAACCAAATTGGTAAAAAATATTGTGGAGGAGGAATTCCTAGAATGTTTACGAGATGATTTTCTGGAACAATATGTCGAGGAACCAACCAGAGATCAGGCCATCTTAGACTGGGTATTATGTAACGAGAAAGGAAAAATTAGCAATCTTGTTGTACGAGGCCCCTTGGGTCAGAGTGATCATAATATGATAGAATTCTTCACTAGGATGGAGAGTGAAGTCGTTGAATCAGAGACTTGGGTCCTGAATTTAAATAAAGGAAACTACGAAGGTATGAGGCGCGAATTGTATAGGATTGATTGGGGAATATCACTCAAGGAGTTGACGGTGGATAGGCAATGGCAAACATTCAAAGACTGCATGGATGAACTACAGAATTTGTTCATCTCAGTGTGGCATAAGAATAAAACAAAAAGGGTGACTCAACCGTGGCTAACAAGGGAAATTAGGGATAGCATAAGATCCAAGGAGAGGGCATATAAATTGGCCAGAAAAAGCGGTAGCCCTGAGGATTGGGAGCAGTTTAGGATTCAACAAAGGAGGACAAAGGGATTAATTAAGAAGGGGAGAATAGAATATGAAAGTAAGCTTGCTGGGAACATAAAAACTGACTCTAAGAGCTTTTATAGATATGTGAAGAGAAAAAGATTAGTGAAATCAAGTGTAGGTCCCTTGCAGTCAGAAGCGCGGGAAGTTATAATGGGGAACAAAGAAATGGCAGACCAATTAAATGCATATTTTGGTTCTGTCTTCACAAAGGAGGACACAAATAACCTCCCAGAGATGTTGGAGAACATACGGTCTGATGAAAGGGAGGAACTGAAAGAAATCAGTATTTGCAGGGAAATGATGTAAGGGAAATTGTTGGGATTAAAGGCCGATATATCCCCAGGGCCTGATAATCTACATCCTAGGGTACTTAAGGAAGTGGCCCTAGAAATAGTAGATGCATTGGTGATCATCTTCCAACATTCGATGGAATCTGGAACTGTACCCATGGATTGGAGGGTAGCCAATGTTACCCCACTATTCAAAAAGGGTGGTAGAGAGAACGCGGTGAATTACAGACCAGTAAGCCTGACATCGGTATTGGGGAAAATGCTAGAGTCGGTTATAAAGGATGTAATAGCTGAGCACTTGAAAAACAGTGACAGGATCGGACAAAGTCAACATGGATTTACAAAAGGTAAATCGTGCTTGACTAATCTACTGGAATTTTTTGAGGATGTAACTGGGAAAATAGATAAGGGAGAACCAGTAGATGTGGTGTATTTGTACTTTCAAAAGGCTTTCGACAAGGTCCCGCATAAGAGATTATCGTGTAAAGTTAAGGCACATGGGATTGGGGGCAAGCTATTGACTTGGATAGAGAACTGGTTGGTGGACAGAAAGCAGAGAGTAGGAATTAATGGGTCTTTTTTCCGAGAGGCAAGCAGTGACTAGTGGGGTACCGCAGGGATCGGTCCTTGGACCACAGCTGTTCACAATATACATTAATGATCTAGATAAGGGAACTAAATGTAATATCTCCAAGTTTGCAGATGACACAAAGCTGGGTGGGAGTGTGTGCTGCGAGGAGGATACCGAGAAACTCCAGGATGATTTGGACAGGTTGGGTGAGTGGGTAGAAGCGTGGCAGATGCAATATAACGTGGATAAGTGCGAGGTTATCGACTTTGGTGTTAAAAACAGAAAGGCAGACTATTATCTGAATGGCAATAGATTAGGAGAAGGGGAAGTGCAACGAGACCTAGGTGTCCTTGTGCACCAGTCGCTGAAAGTAAGCATGCATGTGCAGCCGGCGGTGAAGAAGGCAAATGGTATTTTGGCCTTCAAAACTAAAGTGTTTGAGTATAGGAATAGGGATATCCTGCTGCAGTTATACAGGGCCTTGGTGAGACCACACCTTGAGTACTGTGTGCAGTTTTGGTCGCCTTATATGAGGAAGGATGTTCTTGCCATGGAAGGAGTTCAGCGAAGATTCACAAGGCTGATACCTGGGAAGGCAGGAATGACAGATGAGGAGAGATTGGGTTGATTGGGCTATTATTCTCGCTGGAGTATAGAAGAATGAGAGGGGATCTCATCGAAACATATAAAATTCTGACAGGTCTGGACAAACGAGATGCAGGAAGAATGGTCCAAATGGCGGAGCAGTCTCGAGGGGTTGAATGGCCTACTCCTGCTCCTATCTTCTATGTTTCTATGTAATTGTTAATTTACAGATGGTACCCTCCACACCGGGGAATAAAGTTACAGTTAATTGTTAACTTACACCTGGTAACCACTGCACCAGTGAATAAAGTTACAGTTAATTGTTAATTTAAACATTGTATCCTCTACACCGGGAAATAAAGATTCAGTTAATTGTTAATTTACACATGGTATCCTCTGCACCAGTGAATAAAGTTACAGTTAATTGTTAATTTAAACAAGATATCCTCTGCACCAGGGAATAAAGTTACAGTTAATTGTTAATTTACACATGGTATCCTCTACACCTGGAAATAAAGTTACAGTTAATTGTTAATTTACACATGGTATCCTCTGCACCAGTGAATAAAGTTGCAGTTAATCGTTAATTTAAACAAGATATCCTCGACAGCAGTGAATAAAGTTACAGTTAATTGTTAATTTAACATGGTATCCCAAACACCGAGGAATAAATTCACAGTTAATTGTTAATTAACAATTGTTATCCTCTACACCCAGGAAACAGTTACTGTTAATTGTGAATTTACACACGGTATCCTCTACACCAGATATAAAGATTTAGAGCAAATTGATAATTTACTGATGGTATCCTTTGCAGAAGTGAATAAAGTTACAGTTAATTGTTAATTTACACATGGTATCCTCCACACCATTGAATAAAGGTAGAATGAATTGTTAATTTACAAATGGTATCCTCTACACCTGGGAATAATGTTACAGGAAATTATTAATTTAAACATTGTATCCACTACACCGGTAAATAAAGTTGCAATTAATTGTTAATTTAAACATGGAATCCTCTACACCAGGGAATAAAGTTGCAGTTAATTATAAATTTGCACATGGTATCCTCCACACCGCGGAATAAAGTTACAGTTAATTGATAATTTAAATATTTTATCCACTACACCGGGGAATAAAGTTGCAGTTAATTGTTAATTTACACATGGTATCCGCTGCACCAGGAAAAAATGTTACAGTTAATTGTTAAATTACACATGGTGTCCTCTGCACCGGGAAATAAGGTTACAGTTAATTGTTAATTTACACATTGTATCCTCTGCAGCAGGGAATAAAGTTAGAGTTAATTGTTAATTGTGACATGGTATCCTCTGCACCGGGGAATAAAGTTACAGTTAATTGTTAATTTACAGATGGTATGCTCCACAGCAGTGAATAACGTTACAGTTAATTGTTAATTTACGCACGGTATCCTCTACACCAAGGAAAAAAAGTTATTGTTAATTGTTAATTTAAACATGGTATCCTCTACACCAGGGAATAAAGTTGCAGTTAATAGTAAATTTGCACATGGTATCCTCCACACCGCGGAATAATGTTACAGCTAATTGATAATTTAAACATTTTTTCCACTACACCGGGGAATAAAGTTGCAGTTAATTGTTCATTTACACATGGTATCCGCTGCACCATGAAAAAATGTTGCAGGTAATTGTTAATTTACACATGGTGTCCTCTGCACCGGGGAATAAGGTTACAGTTAATTGTAAATTTACACATAGTATCCTCTGCAGCAGGGAATAAAGTTAGAGTTAATTGTTAATTGGGACATGGTATCCTCTGCACCGGGGAATAAAGTTACAGTTAATTGTGAATTTACACACGGTATCCTCTCCCTCAGAGAATAAAGTTACAGTTAATTGTTAATTTACACATGGTATCCTCTGCACTGGGAAATAAAGTTACAGTTAATTGTTAATTTACACATGGTATCCTCTTCACCAGTGAATAAAGTTACAGTTAATTTTTAATTTAAACATGATGTCCTCTGCAGCAGGGAATAAAGTTACAGTTAATTGTTAATTGACACGTGGTATCCTCTGCACCGGGGAATAAAGTTACAGTTAATTGTTAATTTACACATGGTATCCTCTGCAGCAGTGAATAAAGTTTCAGTTAATTGTTAATTTACACATTGTATCCTCTACACCAGTGAATAAAGTTACAGTTAATTATTAATTTACACATGTTTTCCTCTGCACCGGGGAATAAAGTTACAATTAATTGTTAATTTAGACATAGTATCCTACAGAACAGTGAATAAAGTTACACTTAATTATTAATTTACACATGCTATCCTCTTCAACGGGGAATAAAGTGACAGATAATCGTTAATTTACACATTGTATCCTCTACTCCGGGGAATAAAGTTAAAGTTAATTGTTAATTTACACATGGTATCCACCACACCGGGGAATAAAGTTACAGTTAATTGTTAATTTACACATGATATCCTTTACACCGGGGAATAAAGTACCAGTTAATTGTTAATTTACACATGGTATCCACCACAGCTCGGAATAAAGTTACAGTTAATTGTTAATTTACACATGATATCCTCGACAGCAGTAAATAAAGTTACAGTTAATTGTTAAATTTACACATGGTATCCTCCACACCCAGAAAACAAAGTTATTGTTAATTGTGAATTTACACACGGTATCCTCTCCACCAGAGATTAAAGTTACAGTTAATTTTTAATTTACATATGGTATCCTCTGCACTGGGGAATAAAGTTACAGTTAATTGTTAATTTACACATGGTATCCTCTAAACCAAGGAATAAAGTTACAGTTAATTGTTAATTTACACATGCTATCCTATACACCAGGGAATAACGTTACAGTTAATTGTTAATTTACACATGGTATCCTCTGCACCGGGGAATAAAGTTACAGTTAATTGTTAATTTACACATGGTATCCTCTGCAGCAGTGAATAAAGTTACAGTTAATTGATAATTTTACACATGGTATCCTCTACACACAGAAAACAAAGTTATTCTTAATTGTGAATTTACACACGCTATCCTCTCCTCCAGAGAATAAAGTTACAGTTAATTCTTAATTTACACATGGTATCCTCTGCACCGGGGTTTAAAGTTACAGTTAATTCTTAATTGACACATGGTATCCTCTGCAGCAGGGAATAAAGTTTTAGTTAATTGATAATTTACACTAGGCATCATCTGCACCAGTGAATAAAGTTTCAGTTAATTGTTAATTTACACATGGTGTCCTCTGCACCGTGGAATAAAGTTACAGTTAATTGTTAATTTAAACATTGTATCCTCTACACCGGGGAATAACGTTACAGTTAATTGTTAATTTAGCCATGGTATCTTCCACACCAGTGAATAAATTTACATTTAATTGTTAATTTACACATGCTATCCTCTACAACGGGGTATACATTTACAGATAATCGTTAATTTACACATTGTATCCTCTACTCCGGGGAATAAAGTTACAGTTAATTGTAAATTTACACATGGTATCCGCTGCACCGGGGAATAAAGATACAGTTAATTGTTAATTTACACATGGTATCCACCACACCCTGAATAAAGTTACAGTTAATTGTTAATTTACACATTTAATCCTCTACACCGGGGAATAAAGTTACAGTTAATTGTTAATTTACATATGGTATCCTCCACACCGGGGAATAAAGTTACAGTTAATTGTTAATTTACACACGGTAACCTCTGCACCAGTTAATAAAGTTACAGTTAATTGTTAATTTACACATGGTATCCTCCACACCAGTGCATAAATTTACAGTTAATTGTAAATTTACACATGGTATCCTCCACACCGGGAAATGAAGTAACAGTTAGTTGTTAATTTACACATGCTATCCGCTACACCGGGAAATAAAGTTACATTTAACAGTTAATTTACACATGGTATCCTCCACACGGGGGAATAAATTTACAGTTAATTGTGAATTTTCGCATGTTATGCTCTACAGCAGTGAATAAAGTTACAGTTAAATGTTAATTTACACATGGTATCCTCCACACCGGGGAATAATGTTACAGTTAATTGTAAATTTTCACATGGTATCCTCCACACCGGGGAATAAAGGTACAGTTAATTGTTAATTTATTCATGTTATCCTCTACAGAAGTGAATAAAGTTACATTTAATTGTTAATTTACACATGGTATCCCCTACACCGAGGAATAAAGTTACAGTTAATTGTTAATTTACACA